>LR749908.1:824234-843958 GCA_902729485.2 Mus minutoides
TTTGAGACAAGTCTCAAAATGTTTCTGAAGGTATGTCTTTATATTTTCATTTCCAGACTCCACCATGGTGCCACTGGCTAGTACCTTAACTTCACCAGACTGCTCCACCTCACTCTTAGTGTAGCAGTAAAAGGTCACATAGTCCCCATTTAGAGGGAATGACCTAGTATTCCTATTAGTATGCCAAACTCACTATGAGTTAATTTAAAACCAAAACATTAAGTGGGATTCTACAACACAATGTCTTACCTCTCCTGACATAACCAGTTAAGTCTTTAGTCTCAAAGATAATTTCCTACTAAAAATATAGTACCATGATATCATATCCATTATCTTAGTTTTAAATATCTGTAAAACTGTCTTCAAATGAGCTCTCACTTAGTTTCTACTTGTTGGATAATCAAAAATAGCCATGCTAAAATTAGTTGGCAGATGTGAGGGCATATTTTATTAGGGCAGCAGTTGCAGGATTGTCATACTGAAATTTTTAGATACATTAGATCACTTAACTCTTCAGAGAAACTGACGGTAATCATTTGTCTGTTTCACCTTTATTTCTAGCTCATATTATTTTTTGCATTATTTTTTGTTAATTTTATTATAAATACTTCACCAAAAGAGAAAACACTGGTTAAAATTTTATCATACCTTTTGTACTTCCTTTGTATTTCCTGCCAACATAAATGGTTCCCCTCCCTTGTTTATTAATCTGCTTTGTCTAGTCTCTGTGTGGTTCCATTCATTTTTATTGCTAATTAAAGTAAGCACTGTTGTAGTACTCTGTAATTGATGAAAGAAACTTTTACAGTGAGCAGAAATTGAAAATGTAAATACAGAGACTAAGGATTCTATAGTCATTAATTCTTGCCTTAAGTTGTGCCAAAGTCATATTGATTAATTTGGCAATCTAATGAGTGTTTCCTATGTACCAGATTCTTGGAAAAAAGAATCTCACAATAAACTATTATTACGCTATTATGATTTCTACAATTCTCACAAGAACATTTACATTAGTTTTGGTACTCTCTTCAGTCTCTAATTGAAAATTAGAATGAGCCAGGCTTGGTGATGCACGCCTTTAATCCCAGCACTCAGGAGACAGAGGCAGGCAGATCTCTGTGAATTTGAGGCGACCATGGCTACATAAGGAAAATCTGTCTTGAAAAACAAAAACAAATTAGAATGAAACAATTGTTTAATAAAACATTAGTAATCATTTTTACCCTTTTTGTTTGTTTGTTTGTTTTGTTATTTGGTTGTTTGGGGGGGGGTATTTGTTTAGTTGAGTTTTCAAAACAAGGTTTCTCTCTGTAGTCCTGGCTGTCCTGGTACCTGCTGTGTAGACTAGACTGGCCTCAAACTCAGAGATCCACCTGCCTCTGCCTCCCAAGTGCTTAAAGTGATTAAAGACATGTACTGCTAAGCCCAGCTTACCCTGCTTTCTAAGTATTTGAATTTTTTGAAACGCAGTTTGTCACCCACATACACATGTACACACATAAACAAAGTAATCATCTGACCTATATATCATTACAAATCAATAATTGGGTGTTATAGCTTAAAATATATTAAATATAATTTCTTATAAATATATACATAAAATACACATAATATACACATACTTGTAAAGAAAATGAGAAAGGAATCAAAACATCTCACTACAAAAGTTAAAACCAGCTTTGGGCTGGAGAGATGGCTCAGAGGTTAAGAGTGCTTACCTTTCTTGCAGGGGACTGGATTTGGCTCCCACCTCTCCCATATGGGGCCTCAAAATCATCTGTAACTCTGGTTCTATGGAATCTGATGCTCTCTTCTGGCCTCTTGGGAGCTCCTGAATGTCTGTGGTTCACATAAACTCATACACACACACACATATTATTATTATTATTATTATTATTATAGATAAAGCTTTTTTAAAAACTAAACTTGGGGCTGGTGAGATGGCTCAGCGATTAAGAGCACTGACTGCTCTTCCAAAGGTCCTGAGTTCAAATCCCAGCAACCACATGGTGGCTCACAACCATCCATAACAAGATCTAATGCCCTCTTCCGGAGTGTCTGAAGACAGCTACAGTATACTCACATATAACAAAATAAAATAAATAAATCTTTTTTTAAAAAACTAAACTTAAAACAGCGTATCAGGAAGGGAAGAATAAAAAGCTATTAGCATATACAAAACAAATAGCAAGCTAGTAGAAATAACTATTCTGTATATTAGTGACTTTAAATGTAAGTGTATTAAATTCTCTAACCAAAAGATCAGCAGAATGAATTTTTTTTTAATTATATAGGGCCTAGAGTTAGGATCACTTGCTGCTCTTTTAAAGAACTTGGATTAGGTTCACAGCACCCACATGGTAGCTTACACCTCTCTGTAACTCCAGATCCAGGAAATCTAGTGCCCTCCTCTGACCTCTGTGAACACTAGACACACATGTGGTATACACACAATAATGCAGGCAAAACATTCATACACAGGCTGGTGAGATGGCTCAGCGGGTAAGAGCACTGACTGCTCTAACGAAGGTCCTGAGTTCAAATCCCAGTAACCACATGGTGGCTCACAACCACCCGTAAGGAGATCTGACACCCTCTTCTGGTGCATCTGAAGTCAGCTACAGTATACTTATGTATAATAATAAATAAATCTTTTAAAAAACATTCATACACATAAAATAAAAATAAATAAAATCTTTTAAAAATGTGACTCAACCATACATTGTCTCTTAGAAAGACTTTTAAATCCAAAGACACTATAGATTAAAAATAAATAGATGGAAGAAGAAATTACAAACAATAATCAGAGGATGACAATCACAGACAAATACTGTGTTGTTGTACCTAGAATAGTTAAAAAAAAAAGACAGAAATTAGGTAGTAGTTATGAGGACAAGGTGGGAGAATGAGAAGCTGTTATTTGGTGAATTGGATTTAAGAGTTTTTAAAATATTGTTTTAAAGATTCATTGTTATATGGGTGTGTTTTGCCAACTTGTACATCTGCATACTAGAAGAGGGCATTAATTCTCATTATAAAAGGTTGTAAGCTACCATGTGAGTGCTGGGAATTGAACTCAAGACCTCTGGAAAAGTGTTCTTGACTATTGAGCCATCTCTCTAGCCCCTAGTTTTAGTTGTATATGATGAAAGAAATCTGGAGATAGCTAGTGTAATTGTTGTACAACAATGTTAATATATTTAATACTCACCAGATTGTATATTTTAAAAAAATATATGTATATACATATATGTGTGATAACAGTTAATGAAAAAAGTCACCAGGCTGGCAAGGTGGCTCAACGGTTAAGATCACTGACTGTGCTTCCAGAGGTCCTGAGTTCAAATCCCAGCAACCACATGGTGGTTCACAACCACCTGTAATGAAATCTGATGCCCTAACAGTGTACTTGCTTATAATAATAAATAAATATTTTTTTAAAAAAGGAAAGAAAAAAAAAAAAGAAAAAAGGCACCATGGCTGTCAAAGAGAACAAGGAGAGATTCGTGGGAAGAATTTGAGAGAGGAAGTTTAGGGTGGATGTTTTAATTATATTATAATCTCAAAAATAGAAAAATAGTCATCATGTGTTATATACATTTACCACAATAAAATGTGTCTGTAATCCTAGTACTTGGGAAAAGCAAAAGGATAGAAAGTTTGAAGCCAGATTGAACTATATGAGACCCTGTATCTGTCAATCAATCAATAAATCTTAATGCAAACTAGACTACTTAATGTTGATGAAATAAAATGTACTGAATATGTCTTGTTTGGGGGGGGGGTTGTTTTTTTGTTTTGTTTCTCTGCTTTAGTTGTTAGGTAACTTATGTTTGATTTCCATGAGTGTGTGTGTGTGTGTGTGTGTACTCACACTAATATGAGTACACAAATGTATGGTTGTGCTTGTGTCATTTTGTGGGTACTTGTCTATGGTTTAAGATCAGAGTCCAAAAAACAGGCAGTTACTGTCTATCTTGAATTTAGTAACGAGCAACTCTATTCTCAATTTCAAGTGTTTCTGGCAGCTTCATCATGACTTAATTTAAAATCAAAAGGACTGTTAATTAACAGTCACTCATGGCAGCCAAGTCAAAAAGAAAGTTCTTAAAGCCTGTGCTGGAAAGTGTTGATATTATTAAAAAGAAATGTTATTAGCATTATTATTAAAAAAAAGAAAATACTTTATGTCCATGTCCTTGAATTGCAGCCTTTCAAGATTTAATTTCAACTAAAGTTCAAAGAAAAAAAAAATCCCTCCTTGGAAGAGCAATAGAAGTGCTTTTATGTAGGAATTCATTCAAAGACTCCTAAACACATGTTAGGAGAATAGCTCAGTGCTAAAGGAGGCTCAGTTGTGTCAAAAAAAAAAAAAAAAAAGTAAACACCCAAATAGCTAGATGTTTAATACCTTCCTCATTATGACTGGATCTGAAGAGAGTGTTTTATAAACAGAGGAAAGGGTGTGATTAGCTGAGCAAGAAAGGAAATTCATTAGAAAAACCATAGAAAGGATGTTTGACCTGACCCTCTATAAAGATAAGGGGCATCATAAAGCATTGTGTGAAAATGACTGGCATCAACCACGCATGACAGCATGTGATTGTTGGAGTGGTAGTCATGGGAGCATAGACCCTATTAAAAGGCAGAAAAGACTATTCCAAAGTGTAAAAGCTATCCCACTCCAGATTATTACTCAGAATCCAGTTGGAGCTGGAGAGCTGGTTCAGTTGTTAAGAGTGCTTACTTCTCTTGTAGAGGGTCCAGCACCCACATGTTGTCCCACAACTGTACCTAGTTTCAGGGGATTGAATGCCTTCTGCCTTCTTCCTTCTTCCTGCTCCAGTCATGTGGTGCACATACATATACTCAAACACACATTTATACTAAATTAATAAGTATGTTTTGTTTTAAGAATAAAACATAGTCCTAGTCTAGAATCATAGCATTTTAAAACAAAAGGATAACATGGTTAAGTTGTTTATAGACCATTAACAATGGATTATGAAGGAAAAGAAAAATCCCAGGATGAGCTTAGAAGGCTACTGAAGATGCTGGACTTCAAGATGTTCTAAGCCACATTCTTAACAGCAAAAGGAAGATTTTATGGTATTCTTATCTCTTCCTAGTCACGTTTTGTTTTATGTCATCAGTACTGTGGTCTTGTTGCAATACAAGGTACAGCAGGTGTGGCTGAGTGGTAGCAGCATATCACATGCATCACATGCACAGGACCTGAGTTCAGTCTCCAGCAACCCCTGAATCAATAAGATACAAGTACACCATTTGCCTTATGTGCTTGTGTTCATGTTCTCTCTTTTCTGTAGATGAAAAATTAATATATAACAATTGCTGATAAAAATTGTTAATAAGTTGGAAATAATTTAATCAGTGGGAGGGAAAATTGCCTTGAGTCCCAACCTTGTTTGTTTTGCTGTTTTCTTAGATCATTAAATTGAAAGCTGAAGCCCGGCTAGACCTACTGAAGCAGATTGGAGTTTCTGTAGATACGTGGTTAAAGAGTGCCATGAACCAAGTGATGGAGGAACTAGAAAATGAGCGGTGGGCCCGCCCTCCAGCCGTGACCAGCAACGGCACTCTACACTCGGTACAGTTTCTTTTCTTGGATTTCATTGGCTGACTCACCTTCAGTGTTGTTTGCTCTGAGGCCAAACTTGATAAAACTTTAAAATAAAAACAGTAGGAGGTTGTTACCTTCTGCCTGTCACTTCATTTAAACTTAGTACAGCAAAGAGAAGAGAAGAGGGAGGAGAGAACAAGTGTGTTAGTGCTTTGTTTTGGTTTTTTCAACTCGGTAACAAATATTTCGCCACTAATTAGGCTATTGGTGACTGTCCCCCAAACTTATTATTCCATTTATAAGGTAAATATGCATTTTAGCTGAAAGTGGTAGGAGAGAAAAACTAGTGTTTCTGTGATTTTCAGAGATTTTCTCTAGTGAAATGGACATTTAGAAAGTTGGAAAGTGCCGGGCGTGGTGGCACATGCCTTTAATCCCAGCACTCGGGAGGCAGAGGCAGGCGGATTTCTGAGTTCGAGGCCAGCCTGGTCTACAGAGTGAGTTCCAGGACAGCCAAGGCTATACAGAGAAACCCTGTCTCGAAAAACCAAAAAAAAGAAAAAAGAAAGTTGGAAAGTATCTTCTCAAATGTAGGGTCTGAGCTGGAGAAATATCTCAGTCGGTTAAGTGCTGACCTTGAAAGCGGGAGGACCTGAGTTCACACTCCAGAACCTGTGTGTCATAGCCAGACTTGTGATACATGCTTGCAATTCCTTCCATGCTGGGAAAGTAGAGACTGAAGATCTTTGGGGTTCACTAGCCAGCCAGGGTAGCAAGCCAAATTGGCAAGTCCCTGGCCAACAAGAGACCCTGTCTCAAAAAAAAAAAAAAAAAAAACCAAGGTAGATGGTGCCTAAGGAGTAACATGCAGGGCTCAGCTCTGCCCTCCACACACACGTGAACACACATGTATATACACACATACACATAAAATACACAGGCCTAGTATAAAGATGGATTCAGTTACCAGGGGCAGAACAAGAACCCAGTCAGTGCAGGGAGAGTTTGACAGGTAATAAGCCAGCACACAGCTTGTTTTCCCTTCAAGTCCAGGGTTCACCCTGCTTGTTTCTTGATTGAATCTACCAATGTTTGTCTGTCTTTATTTTCTTTTGTTTATCATCTTCCTCTGTGGAATATAATGGCCATGTCTTCTGACTCAGCTCCATACAGCAAACTGCTTTGGTACACAACAGATACTTAGTGTTTGTTGCAGGAAGAACTGAGTGGATGAATGGAAGGATGCACCCCACTCTACCAGGTCTCCCCACGCCATGGGGTCTCAAGTCTCTCAAGGGTTAGGTGCATCTTCCTCTGAGTCCACACCAGCCAGTCCTCTGCTGTATATGTGCTGGGGGCCTCATATCAGCTGGTGTATGCTGACTGGTTGGTGGCTCAGTGTCAGAGATCTGGTGGGTCCAGATTAGTTGAGACTGCTTTCTCCTCAACTTCTTCCAGCCTTTTCCTAATTCAACCACAGAGGTCCCTGACTTCAGTCCATTGGTTGGGTGTAAGTATCTGCTTCTGTCTCAGTCAGCTACTTGTTGAGCTTCTCAGAGGACAGCCATACTAGGGTCCTATCTGTAAGCACACCATAGCATCAGTAATAGTGTCAGGCCTTAGATCCTCCCCTTGAGACAGATCCCAAGTTGGGTCGGCCACTGGACCTCCTTTCCCTCAGTCTCTTCTCCATTTTTGTCCCTGCAGTTTTTTTAAACAGGAACAATTCTAGGTCAGAGTTTTTGACTTGAGGATGGCAGCCCTATTCCTCCACTTGATGCCCTGTCTTTCTACTGGAGGTGGACTCTTCAAGTTCCCTTTCCCCACTGTTGGGCATTTTATCTAAGGTCCCTCCCTTTGGGTCCTGAGAGTCTCTCACCTCCTAGGTCTCTGGTACATTCTAGAGGGGCCCCACCACCACCTCCTGAGGTTGCCTGTTTCCACTCATTCTGCTGGCCTTGAGGCTTCACTCCTATCTCCCATGCCCCAATTCCTGATTATGTTTCCCTTTTTTCCTCCACCTCCCCTCTCTCACCCAGGTCCCTTCCTCCCTCCCTCCCTCCCTCCCTCCCTCCCTCCCTCCCTCCCTCCTTCGTGATTGCTTTCTTCTCCCTCCAAGTGGGATTGAAGCATCCTTACCTGGGTCCTTCAGCTTGTTAACCTTCCTCAGTTCTGTGGATCGTATCCTGGGTATTATGTACTTTTTTGCCTAATATCCGCGTATTCTTGAGTACATACCATTCATGTTCTTTTGGGTCTGAGTTACCTCACTCAGGATGATATTTTCTAGTTCTATCCATTTCCCTACAAAACTCATGATTTCCTCGTTCTTAATAGCTGAATAGTTTTTCATTATGTAAATGAACCACATTTTCTGTATCTATTCTTCGGTTTTGGGGCATCTGGGTTGTTTCCAGCTTCCAGCTATCACAAATAAGGCCACTATGAATAGCCAGTCTTACAGAGCCTGTGTATTCCCTCTTTCAACTTAGAGGTTATATTTTAAGGAAGCTTTACCAGTTATGCTACTAAAGGAAATAATAGCTTAATGAGGCCCCAGTATTTATTTAACCTTTTTTTAAGTAACATTGAAATAATTCAGAGAATTCTGTACCCCTTCAAACTGACAGCTAGCTGGCCAAAGAACATAAGGCTGAAATACACATTCTGGCAACCAAATAGTTTCTTCCATTGTAGATGCCAACAAAGCATTAGTCATCTGGGGATCATGATGGCTATCCTAGACATTAACAGTATAGCTAAAGAGTCTCATGAAAGGTAAATGTTATTAAACTACACAGTTTCTCTGTCCTAGAGAACCATACTTACATGATAATTCTTCCTCCTGTCTCATGCTATCATGTAGAATATAGGATGGGGGGTGGCAAAAAAAAAAGAGTCCCAGAATGTGGTGACACATTTAAAAAAGAGTTGGGGTGGGGGAAAGGGATGGTGCTGCATGTCTTTGATTCCAGCCCTCAGGTGGCAGATGCAGGTGGAATTCCTGAGTTCAAGGCCGTCCTCTAGCTTGGCCTACAGAGAGCTACAGACTGTCCAGGACTATGTAATCAAACCCAATCTGAAAGAGGGGAAGAAGGGGATGAGAGATATTTAGTTGTTGGGTAACTGGAGCCTACATATAGCACTTGAGGATGGGTTACTGCCAGTGATCTTGTGAGCCACTAAATCACTCATCTTTCCCTCTTCTTACTTTTCTGCCTTCTCTCGCTTAAATCCATTCCCGGTTTATAACCTAACCTTTAAAATTATTTCAATATAATAAGGAATGTTAATTTTGTACATTTTTTTCAGTATAATTTTTCTTGTTCCTGGATAATCTTCATAATCATTATTTTAAAGTCTCTGTAGTCATTTTATGTAACATTTACATAGATGCAATTGATCATTCATATTTCTGGATTTTTACATGCATGGATTCAACCAACCACAAATTTGAAAGTTAGGTTTTTACAATTGCATAGAAACTTTTTTATTAAGCATGTTGTCTTAGGGTTTTACTGCTGTGAACAGACATCATGACCAAGGCAAGTCTTATAAAAACAACATTTAATTGGGGCTGGCTTACAGGTTCAGAGGTTCAGTCCATTATCATCAAGGTGGGAGCATGGCAGCATCCAGGCAGGCATGGCACAAGCAGAGCTGAGAGTTTCACATCTTCATCCAAAGGCTGCTAGTGGAAGACTGACTTCCAGGCACCTAGGGTGAGAGTATTAAGCCCACACCCACAGTGACACACCTACTCCAACCAGGTCACACCTATTCCAATAAGGCCACACCTCCAAATGGTGCCACTCCCTGGTGCAACAATATACAAACCATCAGACATGTATATAACAGCAATTATTTCTACAGCATTTACAGTTTGTTAGATACGTGTAGGTTATATTTAAATACTATTCCATTTCATATAAGGGACTTGAATATCCCTGGAATTTAGTATCCATAAAGGATCCTGGATTCAATCCTCCTTGAATACTAAGAAACAACTAAATTTCTTTTTTCTGTTTTAGGGCTGATTCCCAGAGTGGGAGCAAACAGAATCTGTAGACCTTTGTCTGAGATTGGGTTTATTTTTATTCTTTCTGGTCTCCTTTTTCCTTAGAGTTTCTGATCATAACTGGCACTATCTTCATGACTTCCCTAACAGTTGCACTAAGGCAGTCTGACAGTCTGCTTTGTTGTGCAGGCTCCCTAGGGATCTGACATTTGCAGAATTACATAGAAATAAATCTGAGCCAGTCATCTTGAAGACTGTGCTGAATAATGTGGCTGAAAGGCAAGGAGATGAATGTGCCTTTACCCCTCAATGTGCCTAATGGTCCTGATGTCCTTGCAGTCCAGTGGAATTTGTGTTTTAATTATGGGAACCTGCTTATGGGCTTAAGCTAATCTCAATTAAAAGAAAGAGCGAATTTCTATAATGAAACAAATAGAAACTGTTAAAAGACTATCCTTGCCAAAAAAAATAATAATAATCTTCAATTGCTTTTATATTTATAGTGCTTTCAGCAGGTTTTTTCATTGATCTAAGCTCTATACTCTAGACCAGGCTGGCCTCAAACTCACAGAGATCCTTCTGCCGCTGGGACTAAAAGCATGCTCCACCACCGCCTAGCTAAAACTTAATGTTTTATCCGCTTTGATTTCTGTGGAATACAAACATTAGTTTCTTCTTTTTAAAAGTGTGCTGAAAATGTAGTTGTGTTGCTAGAGCCTTTGCTAATTCATGAACTCCTGGGTTTAGTCCCCAACACCACCTAAAGCAGATGCAGTAGCATAAGCCCTCTAATCCTAATACTTGGGAAATAGGGTCAAGAAAATCAGAAGTTCTAGGTAATTCTCAGCTACATAGTAAATTTGGGACCAACCTGGGCTACATGAGACCCTGTCTCAAAAATAATTAAAATAGTGATAATGCTAACATTTCTGTGACACAGTTTCTTACCCATAAAACATGTCAAAGAATACTCATGTCACTTTCGAGATAAGCATCTAGTTTTATCAGCTAAGCTTAGATTGTTCCTAAAAGAAAAGAGTAGGGCTCAAGTGTTAATGTCAGGTACATTATTTTAGAATATATATATATAATTTTTAGGATCTATATCTATATCATATATATTATTTTTAGGATCTATCTATCTATATCATATATATATGTGTGTGTGTGCGTGTGTGTGTGTATATGTGTGTGTGTGTGTGTGTGTATATATATATATCCTAAAATAATATAATATATTTATTACTCTCCCAAACTTTCCTCATTCTCTTTCATAATCATGTTCTCTGGAATTTAGATAAAGAGAAACATATGAACTCTTTTGTGTGGACTTTTGAAAACTCAGTGTAATGATTTTGAGGATCACACGTGTTGTTGTATGCTGACTATTTTCATTGCTGAACAATAGTGTGTTGTATAGCTGTAGATGTTTGCTATCCTTCTACCCATTGATGGGCATTTGGGTTGTTCTGGACTATTACTGTAATTTTGTAAGTCTTGAATTTGTATAGGACATGTACTACTAACATATGCTTTTGAATATGCTATATAGTGGGTATATAGTTAATGTTTTAAGAAACTAATCCTGGTGACACAGGTCTGTAATTTAGCTCCTTGAAGGGCTGAGGCAGGAAGATCACACGTTAAGATCTGGAATAGCCAATGAGCAGTGAGCTCAAGGCCAGCCTGGACAATTTACTGAAACCCTGTCTCAAAATTAAAAGTGTAAAAAGTGCTGGGAAAAGGCTGACTTTCTGAGACAGGATCTCCATTTATAGCCCTTACTGGCCTAGAACTCACTTAGTAATAAACCAGGCTGACACCCTGACTGTTCTTCCTTCCTCTGCCAGGTTTTCAGATAATCAACACCGAGGCTGTTCTCCTTTAAATAGACTTTGATAATTTTATTTGGGGTTTTTTGTAAAAAAAAATAAATAAATAAATAAATAATTGTTCTATCCAACTCACCAAAGTTACTGGCATAAAGTTGCTTATAATATTCTTGGCTATTATTTGAATATGTAGAATGTCTGTACTGATATGAGTCACCACTCTCATTCCTGTATGTTTTGTGTCCCCCTCCCCATCATTCTGTTTTATTGGAAGTTCATCAAATAGATGGCTTTCCACAGTCGGCAAACTTTTGGTTTCATTGCTTTTTTTTTTCCTGTTGTTTTCCTGTTTTATTAAGTTCTGCTTAGATTTTAATTATTTCCTTCTGCTTAATTTGTATTTAATTGGCTCTTTTATGATTTGTTTTTTCAGGTAGAAGCTAGGGATATTGATTTTAGACATTTTCCCCTTTCTGGTGGAGGCATTCCACCAGAACATTCCTGCTACACACACCTGTAGGTGCTTTGCACAGTTTTGCTACTGTGTCATCATTCAGTTCAAGATGCTTTCTGACTAGCTTTTCAGCCCTTGAATTTTTGAATGTTGAAAATTTGTAGAAGCTTTCCAGATATATTTCTACTTTAGATTTCTAATTCACTTACGTTGTAGATCAGTAACATACTTCAGTTCTTTGAAATTTACTTCTTTTGTAACCCAGTGTGTAATATATAAAGAGTGTACATTCTGCTGCTCGTGAGTGCTGTGTTATACAAATGCAGTTACATCTTGTTGGCTGATGGCACTGCCTATGTCTTCCATATTCTTACTGCTCTGTGATGCACTATGCCTTAGGGAAAATGAGTCCTGTCCCAAACCTGTGTGAGTTCTAGAGATAAGTTTCTCTAATCCTTCTAGATTGTTCTATTTCTGGCTTCAGCTACTCTCTATTCATACACATACACTACTCAGCTGAAGACTTGAGGCTCTGCAAATTTCTCAGAATCTCTTTCTGCTCTCCTTGTTACTGTGCTCTGAACCCTAGCCACCTTGGCCTGCATGATCTCCATGTTCCACTCACTGGAACACTGTCCTCAGCTTGGAAACTTTTTCTGAGCATAAGTTGTCAGACTTTTCCATTCCTCAGACACCACTGTCTTTCATTGCTTGATGGCCTATGTCTTGAAAACTTTTAATTTTTTGACAATATGTTATTATGTTTATTTATTGGGGGTGGGACATACCACATTGATCAAATAGAGATCAAAGGACAACTTGCAGGAGGTGGCAAGTTCCTTTACCCATGGAGCCATTTTACAGGCCCACAACAATTTCTTTTAATTGTTTCTGGCATGAAATTCAAATCTGGTCCTTAGTATTCCATCTTGCTTTAAACAGAAGTTTATATATCATCTACTTAGTGCTTGGAGTAAGGTCCTGTGCTCTGCAGTCACTTCTCTGTCCCAGTAAAGTTTAGAAGTTCTGCTAATCAGTTTTCTGAAAGTAGCTGCTTTCCTCTATGTTGGGTGTCAGCAAATTCTTCATCTGATTCTCTGTGCCTCATAAAACCAGCAAAAGATAATGATGTTCTAAGTACCTCCCATTTGCCAAGTGAGTGTTTTAGGATTTAAAATGGATTACCTCCTTTAATCCTTCTGATAGCCCTGTGAAATAGTATTTGTCTTCATTAGAAAAATAGTTGTCTTCAAAAGAGAGTTGAGGTCACTGATGTTTAGGAACCAGGTGACTTGCCCAGGATCACACACAGCAGTAAGTGGTACAGTCACTATTCACCTCCAACCAGTCAGTCACTGCTTCCTGTCTGGGAGAAACCCAGAGCTGAGCATGCCTAGTACCAGAAGACAGCCGCTACAGAAACTCCCACAGGGTTCTTCTTATTGCCCTCGCAGGAAGAGTAAGCTTTTTACAACATTTAAGAAAGGAAAAATGTAAGTATGACTAAGAAGAATTGTTTTGGTTGAAGAAAGAAGGGTTGAGAGTGTAGTCCTTAGATAAGAGAGTAAGGAAGAGTGGGATTTTAGATAGGCTGGGTCAAGAAACCATGAGAACAATGAAGAGGGAAAAGGAAGAGATTAGTCTAAGATACTGTGCTTTAAAAATCCGCTAGAGCCACACAAAGCATCTGACATCCCTGTTGTCACTAAAGCCTTCTAGTCCTTTCCGTGAGAAGCAGACATGAACTAAAAACAGAAGGTAAAAGGAATGTTTAGTATCAGTCCGTGCTGGAAAGAGAAAGTTCTCTGGACTGGTTCCCAGTACCAAAGCACAGTACATGTTAGCATTCCATATATATTTTTGGAAACTTGTTCTACTCCATTTTTATAAATGTCTGAGTGCTTTGTGTAATACAGTAAAATGTCTAACTTTCCCTAGAGTATGAAAGAAAGGTCTTCTGAATATATAAAATATGTTTAAGGGACCAGAGAGATGGCTCAGTGATTAAGAATGTTTGTCCTGCTTTTGCAGAGAACCCATTTCCCAGCACCACAATAGGAGGCTAGCAGCCACCTAGAACTCAATGCCTCTGGCCTCTTTGCACATACACAATTAAAAATAAAATACAGCTTTTTAAAAAAAATGAAAAATTTCACTGGTCATGGTGGCCTTACCTATATTCTAAGTACTCAAAGGGAAGAAGCAAAGAATTCTAAGTTGAGACCAGCCTGAGATACATACATGTCTGGCCAGTCTGGGATATATAGTGATACTCTGTCTCAAACAACGGAATGAAAACTGTAAAACTCTGTACCTAGTAAACAGTAACTCCCATGACCACCTTCAGTCCCAACAAGTGCTGTGCTACTCGGACTTTGGCTACTCTTCACACTTCCTAGAAATGGAGTTGGTTTTCTCTTTTTCTGATGGCTTTACTTATTTAGCATAACGTCTTTAAGGTACACCCATTTGGTAGCGTGTGTCAGGCAGCGTTCCTTCCTTCTGAAGACTGAGTAATATTTCATTATCTCTGCGTACTGCTTTATTTACCTATTCCTTTATTAGTGGAACTTTGGCTTTTGTAATATTGCTGCTGTGAACATGAATTTGCAAACATCTGTTTTAGTCTTTGTTTTCATTTCTTTAGGTGTATACCCAGGAAAATTTTGTATACTCCTATTTTTAATTTATTAAGGAAACATCAGGTTTTTCACAGCAGATGTGCTATTTACAGTCCCACTACTGGTGTATAAGGTTCCAGCTTTGCAATACATGCTCTTTTTTTCCTCGATGATAAAGACACTAATGAATATAGACTAGTATCTCATTGGGGTGGATTTTTGTTGTTTCTTGATATTTTATGTTTGTTTGGGGAGTTGTGATTTGATTGATTGATTGATTGATTGATTGATTGACTGATTGTTACAGGGGTTTATGTAGCCCAGACTGGCCTGAACTCAACTATATAGCCATGTGCTACCAAGTATCACCCTGTAGCCTAGACTAAAATCATACTTAAAGCAGTTCTCCTGACTCAGCCTCATGAGTGCTGGTATTACAGACATGATTCATCATTTGTGGCTTCATTGTAGGGTGAATGGATCTCTTATAGCTCATGCTGGCTTCAGCTTTGTGGCCAAATATGACCTTGAATTTATGATCTTCTTGCTTCTGTTTCCTGAGTGCTGAAATTGGAGCCATGCACCACCACCACACCTAGTGTTGAGGAGGCAGAGGATGGAACCCAGGTCAGAATGCATACTAGCCAAGTACTCTTATAAACTGGGCTGCATCTCTAGCTCCTTCATTGTGGTTCTGGTAATGGCTTTCAGTAACAGAGCACTTTATCTTATTTAATTCTGCTATTGGTCATGATTTAAGCTCTGTGTTGGGCAGTATATTTTCTAAAAACAATGTGTAAAGCATTTCTACTTGCCATAGTTACAAGACTGTTTCTCCACATTCTTTGTAACATATAGCAGTCTTCGATATTTCCTCATGTTAGCATTTAAAAATGTTAAGAGGCCTTTGTTTGCCAACATTTAAATCGTTTTTCAATTTCCTACGACTATTAAATGAAGAACATATAGAATCCAAATAAACACTGTACCAGAGTAAATCGGGTATTAGGTGATGGACCGATTTCGATCGGAACTTAAAATTGGAGGTGAAGGGTTTACGAACTTAATGTTCACATATAGTGACTTCACAAAATGAAATAACCACACACACACACACACACACAACACCATGGTGGTGTGCCCTCGAGAGTTGGTTTTTTCCTTCCACCACAGGATCTGCTGATGGAATTCAGGTCATCAAAGTTAACATGCCAAGTAATTTTTCAAAACCACCAGCCTCCCAGCCTGATGTTTTACTTTTTTTAAAAGACACAGTCTCACTATGTAGCCCCCAAATGGTCTGAAACTTTGTAGACCATTCTGGCCACAAATTCACAAGGATTTGCCTGCCTCTGCCTCCTGTGTGCTGGGATTAAAGGCATGTATACTACATCTGAAACAGCATTTTACTTTTGATTTTTTAAAATTCTCTGGTCTTTTATAATATATGAGATTGAATAGATAAACTAATATTTTGAAACAATCTGATTTTCAATTTTTTGTTTGTTTGTTTTCTACCATTTTCATGAAATAAGCAAAGTAGCCAATGGCTTCTAATTTTTCCAGCTTAATGCAGATGCTGAAAGAGAAGAAGGAGAAGAGTTTGAAGACAACATGGATGTTTTTGATGACAGCAGCTCCAGCCCTTCTGGCACCTTAAGAAATTATCCACTCACCTGCAAAGTTGTTTATTCCTATAAGGTTTGTATCTCCCCTATATTTCGCTGATAGTAAATTGTGACAACTCTGAAAACTCATGGAACCACATCTGCTTACACTATGCTGTCTAGCATAAAGCTGCATCTGTTGACAGCAACAGGGCATGAAATATTGAGTCTCTGCTGTCAGACTTTTCTGCTTAAAACCCTGTCTTTGCTGCTGTGAGCTACCCAACCATATACTGGGTCTCTGGTAACGTGTTTTTGTTTGTTTGTTTATTGAATCATAGGAACAGTATTTACTGTGAAGACCAAGTAACTCTTCCATAGCAAAACAGTGAGCATAGTACCCCCATCCCATAAACTTTCAGTTCATTCCCCCAGCTTGGTTAGCATAGATCATTTGTTAGGAAACCCCTCAAGATTAAGGCCAGAGGAAAAATGTCTTAGGGAGCAGCTATAGAAAAGAATCCAGTACATTAGCCAGTGGCTACAGTTCAGACTCCAAGAGCACCCAACTCCTGCCCCCTGAACATCTTTGTACTGGTCACGCCTTCTGCCTAGAACTCATATCATCAAGTCTCAGCTGCCTACTTCTCTCCCTTGGAGCTCAGCTCAAAAAGCACCTCCCTTGCAGAAGAGATGGGTCAGCAGCTAAAGCTCTTTTTGCCCTCACAAAAGACACAAGTTCAGTGTCCAACTCCTGTTCTCTGACCTCCAAGGGCCACTTACACCCACACAAATAATTAAAATAAATCATCTTTTTAAAAAAATGTCTTTCCCTTAAAAAAGAAAAAAAAGTCCTAAAGTCACTTCTGAAAGTGTGATCTGACCCATTGCCCTCTGTCACGTTTTCTGAACAGTCATGCATTGCTTCACAGTAGTAGTACGTTCTGAAGAATGCAGCATTAAGTGACTTCAGTGTCGTGCAGACATCATAGACACATCTTCCACAGCCTAATAGCAGACCCACTACTCACTGAGAAGTCTGCTCTGTATGCTTTAGTGCTGCTCATCAGGCCATAATAAAGCCGATGATGCTAAGTCCTCTGGCGTCAGCTCTGCGGTAAAGGTTTTAAGCAGGAGGTGCATATCCTCACACATCACTCACTAAGCCCCTGTGACAGTGCCTGGGCACAGTAAGTGATGGAAGAATGAGAAAATGAACATGCAAGGGAGGCATGAACAAGCGAGGCCTTGGACCCACTCCCACCCCTGGAAAAAGGCACAGCAGAAGAGGATAGTGTCAAAGCTGACAGGGGATGGTATAGAGAGAAACTTCAACTGTTGTACACTGATACCCCACCTCACCCCTGCATGCTGAAAGTTGGCCCCATCTACTACGCAGTAGCAGTCATACCTGGGCTTTTTTGAGATTGACATCCATTTGTTAAATTTAAACACATCATATGTCTTGTTTCCTAAAGGGTTAAGGCCATGTAATTTATTTTAATAATCTTAAATTTTGGAATTATCTTCTGAGACACTTGGAAAGGTCTTTCAAAGTATAAAGCTAAAGCTCAAAGTATTTCCTGGTCTTACTTCTTATTGTTATATTTACTTGAAAGTTCTAGAAATAAGATTTGTGATACTTAAATGTAGAGTCCTAACCCTCCACCTGACTTCAGACAGCTCACTTTCTTCCCCATCCCTTCTGCTGATATATCCAGTCATCTTCCTATGGTAAACCAGACTAAGAAAACCTGTTTAGGGATCAGAAGTTTAGCTCAATAGTAGAGTACTTTACTAACATGCAAGACTCTAGGTTCAAATCCCCAACCCTAGGACCAGTGCTTGATTCCCAGAGTCAAGAACATGATAGAAGAAGAGACCTGATTACCAAAAATGTACAGATACACATTTTTTTAAAGCATTGGATATGTTGGTTCACATCTTTAATGCTTAATACTCTGGAGACAGAAGCAAGCAGATCTTTGTGAGTTCCAGGCCAACCAGAGCTACATAGTGAGACCCTACCTCAAAGAAAACAAAACTTGTTATTAATGTGTGTCACTACAATCTCTGCACACATTCTTCAGCTTTCTACAGTGAATAAGCAGGACTTTTTAAACCAGGAAAGCAAAATACAGAAATGTAAAGATAAGTGGGACTGGATTTCTGACTTACTGACTATTCAGACTTAAAGGATACAGGCTTAAGACTATATATGTAGTAGGCACTTTTTAACTATTTGCTATCTATAGTTGGGATGACAGAAGAGAGAAACAGCCCTGCTTTAAATTATTCTGAACGGAAACCCACAGGGATGAACTACTAGCTGGAGTGCCTTGCATGGGCGTCTGTGTCTGAGAGATATAGGGATCTTGCAGAAGTAAAGGGAAGAGGCAAGTAGCTTATGATGGCTGTTCTGGGAGAACATGAGCTGTGCCACAAATTACAAGTATCAGTAAGAGCTGCGATTTACTGTTCGTTCCTAACCTCTTCAGTAATCCTACAAGGAAAAGATTATCAAATGTCCCTTTCATTTAACAAATTTTATGTGAACACCTCTATTTACCAGCAGGGATTTTTTTTTTTTGGCTGTTTTGTTTTGTTTTGTTTTGTTTTCTCTGTAGGATTGTGGCACTGACCAAAAAAGGCCCTTAATGGACCTTATATTCTACTTGGGGATTAGGCAGGGTGGGAAGATCAAACTAAAGATCAAAGATGTCTCTCTTTTTTCTTTTTTTAAGATTTTTCTGATCCTTCTTGAATGTGCATTGGCTTTTTGCCTACATGTGTAGCTGTGTGAAAGTATCAGAACTCCTGGAGCTGAAATTACAGACAGTTTGTAAGCTACCCTGTAGGTACTGGAAATGAAACCCAGGTTCTCTGCAAGAGCAACCAGTGCTTTAACAGCCCCTCAACAATGTCCTGTGGTTATTGTCCATAGAAATAGACTGAAGCGGGACTTAACACTCAGCAATCAGACCTACGCATTTGAAAGACGGGTGGGGGGCTGGCAGACAGAGAACAAAGGAAGGAAACAGGCAGAGGAAGAGCACTGTGTGCTCAGAGAACAGGAAAGAGTATGTTGGCTAAGGCTTTGAGAGACCCACAGGTCCCACTCCCTGCAGATCTTACACCATCACTCTAGTGCTTGCTTCTGTTGGCCCACTGCTGCAGAGCTAGACATGGGCCTCCATAGATTGTCACAGGACTACAGCATGTTTAAAGATGCCCTGAGCCTCATGGTGATGGTGCACACCTTTAATCCCAGAACTCAGGAGGCAGACGCAGAAGGATCTCTGTGAGATCAAGGCCAGCCTGGTCTACAGAGCAAGTTACAGGACATCCAGGGCTACACACAGAGAAACTCTGCATCAAAAACACTGAAAGATTAAAAAAAAAAAAAAAAAAAAAAAAAAAGGAAAAATAGTTATAAAGGTGCTCTGCCCCCTCGGCCTTGCCTTCATGCACCTTCAAGCCTGGTTCCATTGATGTACTTAGGAAAGTGACTTCATTACAAAGGTGCCTTTTGCTAGTACATTTACTACCAAGTTTTGTTTGATTGTATTTTTGTGTATGGTTTTGTGTTCCTTTGGAAAGGATGGCCCTTT
>LR749908.1:844055-881555 GCA_902729485.2 Mus minutoides
TGGAAGGGTAAGGCATGGGATTGTGACTTCTTAGTCTGACATGTAGAAAACCTAGAGAAGTCAGAAACACACACAGACATCATTGGTTCTTCACAGATTTTACTGACTTGCCTGATAGAGACTAAAGACAATGGAACCCCAGACTTGGAAATAGTTTAAGATAGAGTCAATAGAATAATGTAATGCAACACAAAATTGACGCTTCAGGATTTATATTTTAGCTCCAGTTGCTCCTATGAGGCTGACAACCCTTAACAATTATAAGTGAGCTCCAAAGAAAGGGCAGGCATGCTGAGCAGCAAAGCAACCAAGCTCTCCTTCCTGAGGAGATCTCCTAGTAACTCTGCCTTCTTTGCTGCAGATCTCTCCATCCCCCAAGCCTCACACATCCCTGCCTCCACTGCCTCTGTATGACCAGCCTCCCAGCAGCCCGTATCCCAGTCCAGATAAGAGGAGCTCCCAGTTCTTCCCCCGGTCTCCTTCAGCCAATGGTAAGAGTTCTGGGCATCTGCCCATCACCACTTCCACCTACACTAGCATCTTTACTGTCCAGTCATCAACCTCTTGGATTCTCTTCCTCAGAAAACAGCCTTCATGCTGAATCACCAGGATTCTCACAGGCCTCAAGACAGACTCCTGACACCTCATATGGCAAGCTGCGGCCTGTAAGTCTCCTATCTTGAAGGGTTATCGATTGCATAGTTCTTCCAAATTGAAAATGATAAATTCATTTTTCCCACATGGTCCATTTTGTTACTGATCTGCCATGCAATGCTTAGGGAAAGTAAAAAGAACTATAAGAAAGAAAGTCTATATTTTTGATTGTACTTCCAGCTTTTACCAGCTGAGCCATGTGTTCCCTGCCCCACCTCCCCCACCGCCGCCATCAACAAGGGAAGATGCATGATTCTTACTCAAAAGAGGAAACTAAATAGTCATTGGAGATGGGTAGGAAGAGGGAGTGGGTAGGGAATGGATAGGAGAGGAGTTGAGGGGGGAATGGGGGTGGTGATCAGGTATGGGGAGAAAAGAAGGTGGGAGACGGCTGGGAGTGAGAATGGAAATCTGTGGAGACAACTCTGATAACTAGCTGGAGGCCTGGGACAGGAGAAGATACAGGCCATCTGACCCTAGCTGAAATTCCTACCAGAGGGTGATAAAGAGACTGAAGTGGGCACCTCCTATAGCCAGGTAGGACTTCTAGAAAAGGAAAGAAGAAATCAATCTACCCAAAAACCTCCAACTGAAAATTTGTCCTACCTACAAGATTTTCAAAGATAAAGATGGAGCAGAGACTGAGGGAACAGCCAACCAATGACTGCCCCAATTTGAGACCCATCCCATGGGAGAGAGCCAACCCGATACTTTTCCGTTTCATAAGGTCCCTTTTATCAATTGTTAATGTTAGAGCCTGAGCCATTGGTGTTCTTCTCAGGAAGTTGTCTTCTGTATTAGTGCATTCAAGGCTATTATGTTTAGATCTTTAATCCACTTGGTCTTGAGTTGTCTTCAGGGTGATAGATATGGATCTATTTTTATTCTTCTACATGGAGACATCCAGTTGGACCAGCACCATTTGTTGAAGAGGCTTTCTTTTTTACACTGTATGGTTTTGCCTTTGTCCAAAAGTCAAGTATCTGTAGGTGTGTGAATTTGTTTCAGGGACTCTGATTGGATTTTATTGATTTTATTTTATAGGACCTGTAGGTTCCTATATTTTTATGGGAATTACATTGAAACTGTAGACTGCTTTTGTTAAGATAGCCATTTTCACTATATCAGTCCTACTGATCCATGAGCATGGGCGATCTTTCCATCTTTTCAGATCTCCCTCAATTTCTCTCTTTGGAGACTTGAAGTTGTTGTCATAAAGGTCTTTCACTTGCTTGGTTAGAGTTACACCAAAATATTTTATATTATTTGTGGCTATTGTAAAGGATGTTGTTTCTCTAATTTCTTTCTCTTTGTCATTTGTATAAAGAGCTACTGATTTTTTAGTTCCTTTCTTATCCAGCCACTTTGCTGAAAGTGTTCTCTGGTAGAATTTTTGGAGTTGCTTATGTATATTATCATATCATCTGTGAATGTCGATACTTTCACTTCTTTATTTCCACTTTGTATCCCCTTTATCTCCTTTGGTTGTCTGGTTGTCTTAATGTTCTAGCTAGAACTTCTGAGTACTATATTGAATGGATAGGAAGAGAATGGGCAGCCTTATTGTGTCCCTGATTTTAGTGGAATTGGTTTAAGTTTCTCTCCATTTAATCCGATGTTGGCTGTTGGCTTGCTGTGCGTTGCTTTTATTATGTATAGTTATGTCCCATGAATTCCTGATCTCTCCAAGACTTTCAACATGAAGCGGTATTGAATTTTATCAAAGGCTTTTTCAGCATTTAATGAGATGATCCCATGATTTTTTTTCTTTCAGTTTGTTTATATGGTGGAGTATATTGATGGATTTTTGTATATTGAATCACCCCTGCATCCCTGGGATTGATCGTGATGGATGATGTTTTTAATGTGTTCTTGGATTTGATTTGCGAGTATTTTATTAGGTATTTTGCATCAATGTTCATAAGAGAAATTGGTATGAAACTCTTTCTTGAGTCTGTGTGTGGTTTAAGTATCAGAGTGACTGTGGCCTCATAAAGTTATTTTGGCAGTGTTCCTTCTGTTTCTATTTTGTGGAATAGTTTGAGGAGTATTGGTATTAGCTCTTCTTTGAAAGTCTAAAAGTCTGGTAGAATTCTACACTAAAACCTGGGCTTTGTTTTTGTTGGTCTTTGTTTTGGTTTGGTTTGGTTGGTTGCGAGACTTTAATGGCTACTGCTCTTCCTTTAGAAGTTAATGGAACTGTTTAAATAGTTTACCTGATTTTAGTTTAACTTTGACAAGTGGTATCTGTGTAGAAAATCATCCATTTCTTTTAGATTTTCCAGTTTTGTGGAGTACAGCTTTTGAAGTACGACCTAATAATTCTTTGGATTTCCTCATTGTTTGTTGTTATGTGTTCCTTTTCATTTCTGATTTTTGTCAATTTGGAAACTGTCACTCTGCCTTTTAGTTAGTTTGGCTAAGGGTTTTTCTATCTTGTTGATTTTCTTAAAGTTACCAGCTCTTGGTTTCATTGAGTCTTTGTATTGGGGTGTGTGTGTGTGTGTGTGTGTGTGTGTGTGTGTGTGTGTCCAATTAATTGATATCAGGCCTGATTTTGATTATTTGATGCAGACATTCCTCTTGGGTGTGTTTGCTTCTTTTTTTTTTTCCTAGACCTTTCAGATGTCATTTTAAATTGTTTGTTTGAAGCCGGGCGTGGCAGCGCACGCCTTTAATCCCAACACTCAGGAGGCAGAGGCAAACGGATTTCTGGGTTCGAGGACAGCCTAGTCTACAAAGTGAGCTCCAGGACAGCCAGGGCTACACAGAGAAACCCTGTCTCAAAAAGACAAAAAAACAAAAAACAAAAAACAAAAACAAAAAAAAGGAAGAAAGAAAAGAAAAGAAAAGAAAAGAAAAGGAAGGTTATAAAGTAACTCATTCAGTCTACATTGGAACTTTCTTCACTGAGCCAAGGTAGGATCAGAGAGGGTAGCTGTGCAGTACTTAAATACAAACATAGCACAATTATGAAATGAAGCAATTTCTTAGCAGATATTTATTAAGAATCCATTTTGGGGTTTTTGGGGGGTTGTTGTTGTTGTTGTTGTTGTTGTTGTTGTTGTTGTTGTTTTGAGACAGGGTTTCTCTGTGTAGCCTTGGCTGTCCTGGAACTCACTCTGTAGACCAGGCTGGCCTCGAATTCAGAAATCCACCTGCCTCTTCTTCCCAAGCGCTGGGATTAAAGGCGTGTGCCACCAAGCCCGGCTTAAGAATCCATTTTTTTTTAGCCAGGCAGTGGTGGCACAAACCTTTAATTTCAGTAGTTGCAGCAGGTAGATATCTTGAGTTCAAGGACAGCCTGGTCTAGAATGCCAGGGCAGCCAGGAGTACACAGAGAAACTGTCTTGAATCCCCTAATCTCTCCTGTCCCACCAAAATGAGCCCACATTTTCCTGGGGCTGACAAGATGGCTCAGCAGTTAAGCTACTCTTCTAGAGGATCTGGGTTTGATTTTCAGCACCTCCATGACAGCTCATAGCTATCTGTAACCCCAGTTCCAGGGATCTACCACCCTCTTCTGGCCTTCAGGGACACTGAATTCACGTGGCACACAGACAAGCATGCAAGCAAAACACTCGTATATATTAATTACAGGATTTTTTTTTTAAAGAGTCTGTTTTCCTGTGATTGCATCTTTGGAGGACTTTGAAATAAGGTACACATCATGGCCTCAGAGACCTCTGCAGTTTGTAGTTTGTTGCCCCACACTCTGCTGTCACTCCCTCTCACCTACCACCACACTCGCAGGCCATAGCCTGAAAACTGGTAATCTGGAAGATATGAGGCAGTTTTATTTTATTCAAGTTTGATTCCCTGACTCACTGGCTTCATTCATTCAGCTGATATGCATTGAGAGCCTTGTTGGAGTTATGGGTCTCTATTATTATTGGAAGGCATTGGAAGGTGAAGAGGCGGACAGCATCTTAAAACCTTGCTACTGGCTGAGTGAGCATGGGGCACATACCTGAAATTCCCAACATTTGGGAAGCTGAGGTAGAAGGATCATGAGTTCAAAACCAGCCTGGGCTATCTTGTCTCAAAAAGAAAAAAAAAATTCTCTGGCAACTTAATAGAGAGTGTGGAAGGAAGCAGAACAGATGCAGGGAGCTACTAGGATGCTGGAGGCGACCGTGCCGCAAGGCTGCCAGGCTCTTCAGAGGTCAGGGAGTAAAGAGGACTCATCTGTCCACCTCTGTAGATACACTGCATGGTTCTGTCTCAGCTGCATCCGTTGAAGCCATTGAACTCACTCTTCCCGCATGATGTCCTCCACTCCCATGACCATGAAAGCCATTCCTCTACCAATAGCTCCCACATTCACATCCCTCGTAAGCTCTTTTCGGGTTTGTGGGATCACACCTCAGATTTCCCAAACCTGCAATGGAATGAACTCTCTTCCCATTGGAACTTGTTCCCTCTCCATCTTACCACTCCAGCCTCCTATCCTGGAATAGTTCCTGCTGCCTTACTGGTCCCAGCCTCCTACCCCCTCAACCCAAGGACAGTGACAGGTCCTGCTGGGTTTACTCTCAGAGCTATCCACTGCTCTGCACTATTCAGGTGACCAGTGTGTCTGCTAAGTCATCTTTATGACTTCCAAAGAACTCTAGCCCACCGACAGTCTCTTCCTATGCAGCTGAGTCATGTTTTCCCACCCACATCTAGTACTCCGTACAACCAACCAGAACCTCTGCCTAGAGAATAAAGTTTCTTGTTTTCTTTCTTTCTCCTTGAACTTCTTTTTTCAGTGCTGGGAATTGAATCCAGAGCCTCGAGCCTGCTGAGCAAGCACTCTCTCACTGGGTTACATTTCCAGTCCCATGTTATTTGGTTTGATTTTTGAGACAAAAACCTCACTGTGTAGCCCAGGCTTGCCTCGATCTTTCTGCAGTTCTCCTGCCTCTGCTTCCTGCATGCTGGGATTACAAGTGTGTGCCACCCTGCCTGACTACTGCCTGACTATCCAGGTTTCTTACTATAACTTAATAAGGACCTTCACTACCTGCCCCACCTCTCCAGCCTTGTTCCCCATGGCTGTCCTTGGAGACATGATAGAGCAGTTCCAGTCCCTATACTGTGTCTCCTCTTTGCCACTCCAGCTTTACTTTGGAGAAGTGTTTAGGACTACAGCAACTTGCATGCCTTGGTACTTCCAGCAAAACAAGCAGTCTGACCTGGCATTTCATGTAGAATGGGGCCTGCTGTTCAGGGCAGTGAACACACGGAAAGCTGAGAGCATTCCCAGGCCCTCAGGTGTCAGTGTTCGTCAAGAGAGAATTGAAGCATTCAATGTGCTAGCCTCTGAGTCAAGAGGCCAATAACCCTCTAATTGTCTCTTGCTCAGGTTCGGGCGGCGCCCCCACCACCCACACAGAACCACAGGAGGACAACTGAGAAGATGGAGGACGTGGAGATCACACTGGTGTGACAGTGGATTTACCTTCCGTTACTGCTACAATCAAGGCCGGGCTTGGAGTTTGGCCAGTCTTGTTTTTAGGCACCTTTGCATGATGATGACTCTTGAACGGAGCAAAACCAAGGAGGATTCGATGGGACTGGTTGGCCTGATTGTGCCTTTTTTGTTGTCATTTTCTATGTCATCTCTCCTACCATAGCACAAATCATAGCGGGTCCTAGAAACAGAGGGGTGGCCCATTTTTATATGAGACTCAAGGCCAGGCCTAGATCCAGGGCACAGACCCAGAATCACCAATTGCGTGAACTCGTACAGTATATTACTGTGGCCACGCACGGGGCTGTGGCAAAGATCTCGTCTTTCCTCAAGTGGATTTTGCTCTTCTGATTGTTACTCAAATCAAGTTGACTGTGTAAGAAAACAGGAAGGATCCAGGAGAGGCTGGCTCCTCCCCAGGTTCGTTCCCATACTGAAAATGCAACCTTATTGGGAAGAAAGTGGACTGCCTGAGCTTAGCGCCAACCGCATAATGCACATCTCTTCCTCAACTAACAGATTTAAAATAACAGTGTCCTTTGTATTAATATTTATGCCATTCATTTAGTATTAGTGGGCTAACCTGGAGGGGCTGAGGCCACGTCTTTCCCATCACATAGACTAGAAGGGAGGCTAAGGAGGAAGCAGAAATGGAGCTTCCACATCTGAAATGAGCCACTTTAATGTTCCTTTTGTCTTTGGGTATATTTCCTCTTGGTTTTTACAGTGTATACCCTCTGACCAGTATCATTTGAATCCAAGTGTCTGGCTGCATTGAGGACAAAGGCCTACATCGTTCAGCTTCTCTACTGGAGAGGCCCTTACATTATTTTATTCCCAAGCCAGAGTATTGGCCTAGACATCTGGGTTGTGATTGGTACAGACCACCTGTCACCTTCTGAAAGTACAGCTTCAGGTCCCACTGCCCTGACGTTTGTCCAGGGTGAAGAGTCTATGGACCCTGGAGGAAGCCTGCTTTCTGTGGAAAGGATACAGGACTGCACACCTGTCCAGGTGAGACCAAGGAGGCTAGCACATCCTGCAGGTCATGGAAGAGCCTCATGGTGCGCCCCTTGGCCTCAGCCTAGAAGGGCAAGCACTCTGGACTGAAGATCTTGACCTAGGGAACAAAGCAACGCTTGCCAATCCTGTTTTACCTTGGCTGGGAAAAGAAATTCACAGATTTAAAGGTTGTATAATGCTTTGAAATTTCCATCCCTTCTGAGAATCTCTAAAAACTTGAAATGGTCACATGTCCCCGTGGGATTTTTGACTGATATCGGAGCTGAAGGGATTTTCAGTCATTTGATCACTTTAGCAATGATACTCTGATGAATCTTCTCCATGAATTTGGATTTTTGATTTTACATTTATCTGTTGATCTATTTGAGGTCTTTTTATGTTTATCAAACTTATTCTTAAGTTTAAAAAATTAAAAGGGTATTTTAAGATTTTCAAATTTGCTGATCTTCAAAGTGCTAATAATAGAGCAGTTCCTGCTACCCAGTCTTGTATTCTGTTTAGCTAACCAAATTGTCCTTGGATTTGAGTTTCCCATAACCTCAGAGTTATTTGAACTCTTTTGTTATATTTTAAAATATTTTTTGGAAGAGCTGCTAATTTTATTTTAAGAAACAAAGTTGTAAAAATATGCCTCCTTTTTAAAAAATAAATAAATAAATAAATAGCCCTTCTCTCCAGGCCGAATAACCCGGCATCACCGTGCACAGGTCAGGGCTCAGAGGGAGCCTCTGTGCAGGTGCGCTTTCTTTACAGTGGCTGTAAAAAGTTTGTATTTATTATGTATAAAATGTTGAATAATAAAAAATGAAATTAAGTTTTGCAAGTGTCCTGATAAAAAGTTGATTAGGCAGGCTTTGGGAGAGAGGATGCTTCTTGTGAGCCATCCTTAAGCCACTTATCATGTGCCCAGAGCAGGAAGTGAGTCCACCCAGACCACACAGACCCTGATGCTATTCTTGTCCAGCAAAAGGGAAGAAAAGACAGCTCATATATTTGAGGCCAGGACCACAAAGCAAGGCATGCTGTGATCTAGTTACAGGCTGAGTCTCTCTGACTTCCAAACAATCACAAGTCAAGGAGAGGAACCTTGGTGTTCCTCTATGGGTTGGGTATTTAACTCGGTGGCCCAGCTTGTGCAATAAAAACTTTTACTCACTGAACCGGGGATGTGGAGGAACTCACAGATCCAGCACTTACCTGGAGCAGGGCTAATACCTTCCCTGGCATTTTCCTGGGCATGTATTGTTTACTCTGCTTATTTAGAGCAGGATTAGATAATACTCTGGAGTTTATGTCATCTTTTTATTTTCTTTCTATCTTTGTTTTTGTCATTCTCTTTTTGATTATGTGTATGATATGTGAGTGCAAACATGTGTATTTGCCACAGCACATATTTGGGGATCAGGAAAAATTTTGAGATGGCTCTCTCTGAACTTTGCCTAAGCGGGTCTTGTTGGTTTTTTTTGTTTGTTTGTTTTTTCTGTGCTGTGCACCCTAACCTAGCTGGCTCCTGTGTTCCTGCACCACCCATCTTATAGAAGCGCTAGGTTACAAATGTGCAACACTGTAACCTGCTCTTTGTTGGTTTGTGTTCCCCCTGAGGGTTCTGGGGATTGAACTCAGGTGGTCAAGCTTATGTAGCAAAAGCTTTTGCTCACTGAGCCATCTTGCCAGCCATATTTTTGTCATTCTTTTTTTTTTTTTTTTTTTTTTTTTTTTTTGGTTTTTTGGAGACAGGGTTTCTCTGTATAGTCCTAGCTGTCCTGGAACTCACTTTGTAGACCAGGCTGGCCTTGAACTCAGAAATTCGCCTGCCTCTGCCTCCGGAGTGCTGGGATTAAAGGCGTGCGCCACCACGCCCAGCTTGTCATTCTTTTTGATGGCTGCATATTCAGTTGTTTGGCTCTATGATTATCTAATGGTTCCTTTAGTGACAGGTATTTAAGTATTATCTAGCCATTTGCTTTTAGGAAATTGAAGCTAATATCATTGTATATACTTCTTTATGAATTTGTTAACAGTGTAAATGTAGAATTTGTCAGAAAGGGTTAAACATTTGCCAAATTGGCCTCCAAAAGAACTACATGAGTTTACATTTCCATCAAAAGTACATGGAGCAGCCAGGCAGGGTGGTGCACACCTTTAATCCCAGCACTTGGGAGGCAGAGGCAGGTGGATTTCTGAGTTCAAGGCCAGCCTGGTCTATAAAGTAAGTTCCAGGACAGCCAGGGCTACACAGAGAAACCCTGTCTCGATAAACCAAAAAAAAAAAAAAAAAGTACATGGAGCAACATGGACGTAATAGTCGGGTTTGGGTTAGTAAATCCTGGCTGAGCCACGTGGGGCAGCTATAAGGTCTGACCCTGTGTCCTGCAGCCTGAGGAATTCAGGAAGGAGACAGAGTATGTAACAGAGGGTGGCATACAAATACCAACTGCACTATCATCTCTCAGCCTTCAAGGTCTTCAGGAAGAAGGGTCCCCTTCCATTCCCTAGGCACTTAGTAACCCACAGGAAGAATGGGGTTGGAAGTGCCATAGATCTAGAAGACTAAAAGGATACATTTTGTGAAATGAGACCTAGTCTTTAATTTAGGCCAGAGTTCAGTCAGTTGTCCTACCTCAGAGCCATCCATGGTGACTTCCTTTGTCACAGGAGCTGACCAAACTGTCAAGCCACAGACTCACTGTTAATTACCTGACCCCTACCTCTCTAGGCCCAGGCCCATAAGTCAGAGTCAAAGCAGGGTAGTACCTGGCTTTAGCCCTGCCACTACTTAATAGAACATCTTTTCCTCCCAGCTGCCACTACCCCATCTTTAGAAATGATGCAGTACAGTGATTTTGATGGGCTCATCCAATTCTCTCCCTACATCAGTTGAGAGATGCAGGAGAAAATCACACAAAAGATCACCGTGTTTGAAAACAGACATGGATTTTTGGGGAGATGACAAGAAAATAAAAATTCAGATCCCTGGACAAGGCAGCCATTATGGTCTGTATTAGGATGCCACTCCTGGACCACACTAGTCATACTGTTCGAGGATTCCAGCCACAGCTTCAGGATTTGGTTCTAATTACTGCCCATCTGAGTAGCCTTAGGACAGTTTCTGTCTGCAATGAACCTCTGCATTTATTTAGTTTAAGTTGGATACACACACCACACACACACACACACACACACACACACACCAGAAATAAAACCAAATTACAGAAATTTTAGGTCAAGGGGAGAATAAACATTTTTTTCCCTGAAATCCTGCAACTTGACATAACAAGTTTAGTTTCCTCCTGGGATTTTACTGGGTTTGCATGAGCTGCCAAGAACTACGAAAACACCAAAGAGTGTCTTGTTCCTGGACTATTTTCCTTTGGACCAGTGACCAAGAAAACACATAGAACTCCTTCATGTCTTTTCCTGAGAGTGCTGTTCAAGGAACATGTTTTTGGAATGTTATCCTGAAGCATAATAGAAAAAAAACGTGAGCAGGGTTCACAGGTTTATATGCCAGACACACCAGTAAGGGGCAGGGAAAGAACTGGGTGAAGACATGGACAACCTCTGCCGTGCATGGATTTGCCTGCCATAATCTAAGTCTCAGCCCTCAACTTCCTCATCTTTAACTTGGAAGTGAGAAGATAATATAAACTGCCTCAGATCCAGGAGGATTAAATAAGATAATGTACAAATGAACTAAAGATAGTTACTAGTGGATATACTTGCAGCAGACATGGTACCTACCCATGGTATATCTGAATCTCACAAGTGGGCCTACACCTGGTATCAGGATTCTTCCAGAGACTGCCTACAGAGCACTGGAGGGGCTTCTCACATCTTGGGCGAGAGTCGAGAACAGGCTTGAGCTAGGACTGGCAATAGGATCCCTACATCAGGACTTGTCTCTTCTCCCTAGGGTCTCAGGATCAGAAAGGCTTGAGCCTAGCCAATTCAGGCAGCAGGCCTCACATCTAAATGTCAGCCCCTGAAGAACGTTCCATAGTAGGGAGGGGTACATAACACAGCCTGGAAGACACTATGACTTCCCTGAGATTTATAAGATAGGAGTGGGAGAAGCAGCTAAACTGGTTTCCACAAGACTAGGCCGGTCCCTTCTACTGAACCTGAGTCTAGTTTTTGCCAAAGAGAATCAGAAAATTCACCAATATTTTGCTGTTTTGGCCTCTCTAAAATTTTTTGAACAGTCTTATGTAGCCCAGGCTGGCCTCTAACTCGTGATGACCTTGGGTTTCTGATCCCCTTGTCTTATAAGTGTTGAGATTCCAGGCATAATATACAATACTCAGTTTCATGTGATACAGGAGGTTGAATCCGAGAGCTTCATGCAGGCTCAGCATGCATCCTGCCAACTAAACTAAGCCCCTTTCATATAGTTCTGCTCTGGCCATTCTAATTTTTATTAGGAACCCTAGGAATCTCTCCTTTGCTGACCTTTGCTCTTCCTCAAGAGAACTGAAGGGGCAGAGGGGTCCCTGTACTCAGGAGTCACATTTCCTAGGTAACTCTTATGGGTCATTAAAATAGAGTTCACTACTGCCTGAGGTATGATGGAAACATCTGGAGGGACTTGGCCCAGATGCTGTGGCTGGAGCAGCAGTCTCCCGGGACTCACTCTCAAATCCCAGCACGTGCCTCCAGAGGTCATCTTCAGCTCAAGAGTCCAAGGAAGAAGAGCGTTTGGGGCTGTCAGGTTAGGCACAGCTCTGTGTACCCTGGTGGGAAAACCCTGCCCAGTTGAGAGCCTCTGACTCTTGAAATTTTGGTTTTGTGGTGCAGGGGCTAGAGAAATGATTCATAGGTTAAGAGCACTTGCTGCTCTTGCAAAGGACCTGGGTTCAGTTCCCAGAAGCCACATGACAGCTCATAACCATCCATAACTTCAGTTTAAGATGCCCTTTGTGGGCACCAAGCCTGCACACAATGCACTTACATATATGGAGGCAAAATATTCAAACACACACAAAAAAATACTTGTATAAAAAGAGAGGATGTGGGTTGAAGATGGAGTTTGTAGATTGCTTTTCTGACCCACACAAAGCCCCAAGGTTCCAGTTTCCAACACCATATGGGATCAAGGTCACACTCAGCTACATACTTTTGAGACTATGTTTCAAAATAAAAGTCTGCAAGGTGTGATGCGGGAACCATTCAGCTATGTATAGCTGTGTGACCTTGAATGACAAACTTTTCTCACTTAAAGAACAGGATCCATCACAAGTGCTTAGGAGGAACAAATAAAGCTCAAAGGGCAGAGCAAGACTGAGGTCTGGGTGATCCTCAGTAACAGTGGCCACTGGTCTTTCCCAGAAGAAAGGCAGAAAGACCGGGCATGGTGGCGCACACCTTTAATCCCAGCACTTGGGAGGCAGAAGCAGGCGGATTTCTGAGTTCGAGGCCAGCCTGATCTACAAAGTGAGTTCCAGGACAGCCAGGGCTATACAGAGAAACCCTGTTTCGAAAAAACCAAAAAAAAAAAAAAAAAAACTACTGCTGACCAGGAAACTAGTGACCCCTGGTGGCCACTGAGAGCTACGCCAAGGGGATGGCCAAGGCTGAGGGGCGGAATGTCCCATCTCTGGAACCTCTGACTGTTGAACTTGCAAAGCAAGAGAATATGACCACCCAGGAAGTATTTCCTGTGGCTCGTGAGCCAGGGCTGGAGGCAGGGAATACTATTCCTACTCTTACAGTTGCTTCCAGTTTTAAGAAAGCAGGCAAACTGGAAGTAGGGGACCAAGGCCTCTTACTGAGCCCCACAGTTAAGGATAGGCTGTCGATAAAGGGATCCCAAAAGATAACCTGAATTGTCATTAGGAGAGACAAGGACATTGAAGGTAGAGGAAAAAGCATGTGTAGGACCAAAGTGCTGAGCTTCTCTGAAGGCAGAAAGGGGACTTCTGGCCATGCTGACCATGGTACCTTAGATGCTGAGGGCTAGGGCAGTCAATGCCTGCCATCCTGGCACTGAGGCTGAGGCCAGATTTCCACAAGTTCTGAGCCTACTCTGAGCTATTCCATGTGTGCCTGACTAGACAGGGTTCCATGACCCTGTCCAAACAACAACAAAAGCTAAGGAAGCTGTGGTACCTTCCGAGAACAGCACTAAGTACAGCAGGCCCAGAGACTGCGCTGTGGCTGCGAGGGGCAGAGGAGGGAGACAGCAGCAGGGGGCCACCCATCATCCAGGTGATAGGACTATATCTCAAGCCAGCGTCCCAGGCTCCAGGCAGGCCACTACCAGCATTCCGACGTCACTCTAGTTTATTCACCCTTCCCATCAGGACCACTCCCTAGATGAAAAGCTGCTCTTTGCTGCCCCTGCATGTTATCCTTCATGTTATCCCACAGTCAGACTGGAACAGCCCATCTCCCAGGCAGAAGCTCTGCTACAAGGCCCTAGCTCTATGGAAAAAGAAGAGGCCAAGTCTAAGTGTCTCTGTACCCACAAATGCTTCAAAGAGGCAAGACACAGCTTAGATACAGTTTTTAACACTGAAGAGAGTAAACAAATAGATTTTAAAAAACAAAACAAAAACAAAACAAAACAAAACTGTAGTTCCTAACCCACACTTTGACTTTTAACAAATAGGCCAGGTCCTGCCTGGCCCTCACATGAATTCTGTAGTAGACCCCAACCCCAGCTCTGGAGTCCTGAGCGCAGGGAAGCTGTTCTCTGGCTTCTGGCTTCAGAACAGAGTCCAACCCACACAGGGAACTTGTGCCACTCAGTGCCAGAGCACCACCTTCCTGCCTTGGTCCACACTCACAACATGGTTCCCGGAGAAGCACCAAGCCACGGCATTAACAGCAGTGCTGAAGAGGGAAGACAGACCTCAGGAGGGCAGCAGGAATGGGCAGGCAGCCTGACTCTGACCCTGGACACCCAACCAGCAGGCGGTTTACAGAGAAGCCTCTGTAAGCCCAAGACAATTTCCTTATCTATAAAATGGGCTCCCAGGATGGTGCCGATGGGCCCAAATGCATGTGAGAGGTCTGGGGACATATCAGAACATGGAAGGTTTGCGTGTGGAAGTTTTCAGTAGGCTGCTCACCAGTGGGGTCCCTGTAGGCTGGTCTCCAGTTTCCCTGTGTGCACATCCCAGATGTACAGGTCGCCATTTGAGGAGCCTGCCAGTGCATAGCTTCTGTCAGGGCTGTACAGGTCACAGCAGAACAAGAGGAGAAGATCAGAAGAAGTGTAGGCACACAAACACGGGCCTATGTATAGGCATGACCTCCCAGACGCACCTGAACACAGCTTTGGTCCAGTCAGAACTGCACTTGAAGCCATCTGCCCTGAGGACAGAATAGGACTGCAGTCAGAGGAGCTGCTACCAGTGTGCCAGTCTTCCTCCAGATGTGAAAAGGGGCCAGCACTTCAGCAGGTTCTAGTCTAGAAGGGGCTACCAGGGAGTGCCTCCCGGAACTTTGCTTGCACGGGAGAGCCCCAACCGGCCCAGGCCAGTACCTGAACACCTGTCGGATATTGCTGATTCGCAGGTCGATAACTTTGAGTGTGTTGTCTCGGGAACAGCTAAGCAGATGCAGCTGGTCATGGCTGAGGTGCAGGGAGGTAACCCGGCCCTGCACAGGGATGACCTGGATGCAGTGAGGGCCCCTGTGGGTTAGGGATGGAGAGGGATGCAGAAGAGACATCCTAAGACGATGTGGACAGGCCGTATGTGGCCACATTCCCAGGTAACATAGTCTCGAGGCACCCAGGGCATGAATCCCTGGGGTTGAGGCTGACAAAACTACTGTGCCTTCCCATTATGGATTAAAGAGTTGGATCACTAATCCCAGCACTCGGGAGGCAGAGGCAGGCGGATTTCTGAGTTCGAGGCCAGCCTGGTCTACAGAGTGACTTCCAGGACAGCCAAGGCTACAGAGAAACCCTGTCTCAAAAAAACCAAAAAAAAAAAAAAAGAGTTGGATCACTGAAGAGTTAACAGCGATAGCCAGGTAATTACAGCTGAAGTTGGAGAATCATAAAATCCTAAGTTCAAGACCATCCTGGGAAACTTTATTGAGATCCTGTTTCAAAATAAGAATATAAAAAGGGGCTCAGAGCATTCTCCTAGCAGACACAAAGCCCTGGGTTAACCCCTAGCAAAGAAGCAATCTCGCAGGGCGGTGGTGGCGCATGCCTTTAATCCCAGCACTCAGGAGGCAGAGGCAGGCGGATTTCTGAGTTCAAGGCCAGCCTGGTCTACAAAGTGAGTTCCAGGACAGCCAGGGCTATACAGAGAAACCCTGTCTCGAAAAACCAAAAAAAAGAAAAAAAGAAGAAGAAGAAGAAGAAGCAATCTCAAAAAGAAAGGCTGCAGAGACCTGCCAAGCTCCAGCTCTGCCTTTGTCAGCCATTCATGCCTAGTGATGGGCTTATTACTTTAAAAAGCAGCTATTCTTTTGTTGCTGGGCTTTTTTTACTAAAAAGTGGTGATAATATAAAAAAAAAAGGTGCCTGTCTGTGTTGGCTGTAAGGCCTGGGAAGGAATTCAGTGCTGACTAAGCCACTAAGAAGGTGGCACAGCTTCCCAGACATGCTGAACCCTCAAAGACCATGCCCAGCCAAAGCCACCCACTGACAGTGCTGGTCTGACAGCCATACTATCCATAACCCTTCCTCCCACAGTCAGAGAAAGGAATGAAGACTCAGGGGCCTCTATCACCCATGTCTATATCACCTGCTGTCCCAGAACCGGATCTTCTGGTCATTGTGGCCACTGATGATGATGTGGTCCCCGCACACCACGTCATTGCAGTAGGAAAGTACATTGATGGTCCTGGAACCTGAGAGCCAATGGGAAGAGCCCAGAGTCTCAGAGAGTCGTCAGGAGCCACTAAATGTGGTGGCTGTAAGGTCTAATAGGGAGGTCTCCTTCCAAGATTGGAATATAGGCCTTCCTAGCCCAGGGCTCAAGCTATCTCTAATTCACCTACCAAAGACCAAGGTCACCAAGAAAGCAGGAAATGAGCAGCAGTAACAGAGAAGGAAATCATTAGAAGTCTGAGCCCAAATGAATATGAACCCCACGGCTACCACAACATAGCAAGGAAAGGGCCCCGATGACTGAGAGCTGGGGCAAACAGGATTGGGCCTCACAGTAGGCACGGCCCAGGTCCCACTCCTTCACTGTCCGGTCTCGGCTCCCAGTCACTGCCTGGTGCCTTGTTAGCTTGAATTTGGCAGCTGTCACTTTGTCCTTGTGTCCGGACAATGTTTCCTGTCCCCATAGAAAGCACACATTAATCCAAGACCCTCAAAAAACCACTCTGCAAATCTAAGTCATGACCCTTTAACCCTTAGGCAGCCTCCCCAGCTGAGCCTCACCTTGGACTGTGTCTCTCCCACCTTCCAGAGCTGAGCAGCCTGGTTGTAAGTAGCTGCCAAAACCTGGGAGCCCTGGAGAGAGGGAGAAGGAAAGGTCCTGGGCCACACTGGATCTGGCAAACCACTGGCCCTCAGGTCAGAGAGCCAGGGTAGAGGCTGTCTCCAAGCTTCCCTGTCACTGAGGCAAGCCATGGCTCCAAGGGGAGCCCACTGCCCAGTGTGAAGACTGCGGCGACATCCATGCCATGGGACAAAGTCTCCTTACTGAGGGGTCAAAATCCACACTGGTGATGCTGCCACCAGCTCCTTCGAGGGTCTGGTTGGCCTCCAGGCGACCTGACAGAACAGGGGAAAGGACGGGGGAATGAGATTCTTAGCCTTACAAAATAGAGGAACTCAGACACAGAGAAGGACACAGAAGGCATAATGGCTGGTCTGGCCTAGGCTCTGGGGTGGAGGCAGTACCTCCTCTAACTGCTGGTATAGTCAGTCCTAAGGGCAACTAGTTAGTTCACAATGCTAGAGGGACTGTCCCTAGGTCATACTGCAGGCCAGGCTTCTGGGAAGCCTTCCAGAGTTGATGTTGAGCCCCTTTCCCTAGAGAGCACAGGTGGACAGTGCTGGTCACCTCACTGATTTCTGGCAGTGCAAGTGATACTAGAACAGGATGTAGCTATGTCAGGCACATTGGCACAGTTTATACCAGCACTGAAGAGGCAACAGCACATAGATTTCTGTTTGAGGCCAGCCTGGACTATATAGTGAGTTCTAGGCCAGCAGGTCTACACAGAGAAACCCTATCTAAAAGTTAAAATGTGTCTTGGTAGACCCAGGGACTTGCCCAACGTGTGGCTCTGTATGCCTTCAAGCTGGGGTCAGGCTGGGGTCAGAGGTCCCTGTAGCTCCTCCAGCAGCAGCCATCTGGGCTTAGGCCTCCCTGTTCTGCAGGTCTGAAGCCAGAGCTTGTCCTTCAGAGCAATAAGCTCAGCGCCAGGCTTCCCCCAGGAGTCCTCTAGCCAGTGTTCACAGGATCATTCCAGCAGGGGAGGATGGAGGACAGGTCTAAGACCCTTACCTACCTCCTACAACATTCCAGAGGTGGATCAGCCGGTCAGCCCCTCCAGTGGCCAGGAGGCTGCTATTGGGGCCAAAACAAACAGCATTGACCTCAGAGAGATGGGCGTCCTATTTAAAAAAAAAAAAAAAGTAGGCGGCTGGCACCCAGTCTTCCTCATACATGGTTCTCTGTGCCCTCTCACAGGGCTTTTCCACACCTATTCTTGGACTGGCAGTTCTCTTTGAGGGTCTCTGCAAACCTGAGTTTCAAACCTGTCCCCAGATGATCTTTTCAACAATGCCTAGACCCCTGCTGCCCCATGCCCCATGTTGGGTGTCTGTCTCTAGTCAGTGTTCCACTGCACAGTGCTGTGTGGCTCCCACCACAGGCTGAGGGCAAACTCCTCCAGCCTTGTCTTTCCAGCCCGCTTGACCCACCCCTGAACATTCCTATCAGCACCTCAGGCATGTGGCCCAGCTCCTTTCTTACCAAGACATCCTGAGCCTGGGAGGGAATTTGGGCAGACACACACACAGGGATGCTTCGGTACCGCTGCTCAGGTGCGCCCCCAACCGAGTGACCTCTTCTTTTCTTGAAGCTACAGAGGTAGGGACAGAAAAGCATTCCGCAAAGCCTGCTGACATGAGGACTTTAAGCTCTCCTGGGGCAGCAACAAGACGCAGACGTGGCAAGCAGCGGGAAATTACCCACAGCACAGTAAACAAGGTCCACAGTGCAGCCTGACCCCTGTGGGGATGTGGGCACTGTACACTGAGCCCAGCAGACACAGGCAGGGTGGTGGATACAGGAAGCACTAGGGATGGCATTACCACTGCTAAGCTAAGTAACTCTGAACAAATCTTAGACTTTTTTGAGCTTCAGTTTCCCAATTGATCAATCAATCAACCTCAGACTGGCCCCCAGTCCCCTATGAGCAAGGACAGAGCATTATGAACCTGGAAAATAGTTATAAAGAGTGCTCTTGGGGGCTGGAGAGATGGCTCTGTGGTTAAGAGCACTGACTGCTCTTCCAGAGGTCTTGAGTTCAATTCCCAGCAACCACATGGTGGCTCGCAACCATCTGTAATGGGATCTGATGCCCTCTTCTGGTATGTCTGAAGACAGCTGCAGTGTACTCACATACATACAATAAATAAATAATTCTCTTAAAGAAAAAAAAAAAGAGTCGGTCTTGAGCTATCCACCAAGATCCTGCCTGTGGAGCCCAACAAGATGCACAGGCAGACAGGTACCAAAGGATGGACAGAGCAAGGCTATGCTCAAGAGGTGCCGGTCCCTTCACACATGTATACACACACACTTACTCCAACAGCCCCTTCACCACATCCACACAGCGGGACAGTGTCAGGGAGGTGGCCGAGGCAGACCTGGGGCAGAATGGAGAGACATACTGAGCGCCTGGCTCACGGTTGTGCCAAGGGCAATCACTGATCCCTGTATTTTGCTAGGGACCTTTGAAAAGGCTCATGCTCACTCGCTCAAGACAGGAACTAGAACTTGACTCCTTGCATACTAGGAAAGGATGACACAGACTAACCCAGAAGGGTGGAGGGAGGGAGAACCTTGGCAATGAACACCTCCCGAGTCTCATCCAGATGGTACCAAGAGTCTCATTCCCTAAGTGCTCACCAAGAAAAGCTCCTGGGAGACCAAGCCCTAGCCTGGGGAGAGGGCTAAGGAAGAGACAGAGAGCAGGGAAACCCCCAGCTTGCTGAGCAGTCCCCCAAACACCCAAGAAAGTGTTTATGCTGGGATATCTAGATTCATCAGGATTGCCAGGAATTTGGGGAAGCAGCATTTCATGATGCTCCTGTTTTATTCACTGTCCCAGGGACATGGGTGCCTGGAGGGAAGTCTTCTGGAAAAGACCCTTCAGGCTCACACACAGGAAAGGAGGGGCAGCCCAACGACAGGCCAATCAAGATGTGGTGGAAGCCACACATGCTGGCACGTGCCTGTAATTCCAGCTATTGGGAGGTAAAAGCAGGAAGGTCACGAGTTCAAGGTCACCCTTGACTACACACTGAGTTTGAGGCCAGCAGAGAGGCACCCCAAAATTCAAGCTCCCATCTGATCTCAAGTGTGAACACACTTTGACACAGGCTCATACTCAGGTATGTTCATTAACCATGCACACATGCTTATGCCCCTGTGTGGACATACACATACACTCCCGTGCTCACACACACAAACCTAGGACACCTGAGTGTCCCAGGGGCTTGTCTACTTTCCTACCAGTGACACCCTCTAATAAGACTCATAGCTCACCCTCAAGGGCACTGGTTCATGGAAGTAGAGAATGAGGTAACACTGCCTCATGGCACTGGAGGTCGGACCGGTACTGGGATGTACACAGGCCTTTTCAAAATCTGGTCCTGGAAGATGTGGACAGCCTCCTGGGTGGGGAAGCCAGCTCAGGTGGGAATAACTGAATGCTCACCTGAAAGGCCTCTTCCATTTTTCACAAGTCTCACTATCCAAGAACTCAGGCATAGCAGCAGGAGCTAGAGCCACAGTCTCCTCTTTGGTCCCATCTTCTAGAGTGTTTGGGATCCTGGGAGAGAAAAGCAGCTCAAGAAGACCAAAGAGGAAGTCCGTCCCTCCTGGCTGCAGCTCTAAAGAACTGGTGATAATCGCTAGCTGCTAAGTATTGGCTTTTGTGACCATACATTATCTCTACACGTGTCTAGTGACCTGACCTGTGCACATTGGCCGCAGCTCTAAAGAACTGGTGATAATCGCTAGCTGCTAGGTATTGGCTTTTGTGACCATACATTATCTCTACACGTGTCTAGTGACCTGACCTGTGCACATAGGCACCTGGTGTACCTGTAGCCAGCAGGAGGTAGGGTATGAGTAGACTGTGGGTCATGCACACATCCTAGGGCAGCTCCCCAATACTACAATCATCCCTGTCCCCTCCCCATTCTTACTCGCTGATGCTCACAGTCCGCTTAGCCGCTTTCTTCAGCTCCTGGGACACCCGAGCCTGGTTGGCCCTGGCAGAGAGAAAAGCATCCTAAAGGCTAAAGGAGGTGCTTTGCAGAAGGGGCACCACAGCCTGTCCAGATACTTCTGATCATTGGGAGGCCTTTACCTCCCCCAAACTCGCCCTCCTCCCTACACCTTTTAACCAGGCTGAGTCCAGATTGCCTCCCCAGGGGCGTGACCCAGAGTTTTCACCTCTCTCTACGCTCATTACGTAGATTGCGCTCAGCGGCGGCGCGCGCCTTACGCTGCACAAGCTGCTCCAGCAAGTCGCGTGCCTCTTCCTGGAGCCTGCGCAGTGCCGCCTCCTGGTGTGCAGCTTGCTGGAGCAGCGTCTCGTAGGCTTCTCTCTGCGCCGCGTTCTCCGCTTGCTGTTCCTCCAGCCGCTGGGACTGCTGAGCCCGCGCCTCCTGTAGCTGCACCACGCAGGCCTGCAGGGCTTCTAGCCTGCAGAGTAAACATCAGCTGGAGTCTTCGTGTGTTCTCTGACCCTCGACCACACACAGGTCTAGGGATTGCTTGGGGACCAGAGGAAAGCTCTAGGAGGTCCTTCCCATTCCCTTTCCCGGGGTAGAGACTAAGTCCGATCCTCATCTCACCTGTCCTGCCGCTCCTCCAATTGTGACTGCAGGGTGTCTAGGGCTGCGCTCTTCTTCACCACCTGGTAGGCCATCTGGGGAGGACAGGTGGTGGCATGGGCACTTTTGCAGGGTGAACCTAGCCAGCCACCACCTTGTTGCCCGGTTCCTGACAAGGAAGCCCAGGCTGAGATAAGTCTGGATCTTGCATAAGGATACCCTGCAGCTTCGTGGGATAATTCTCAGACCGGAGGCTTTAGAGACTGACCCCTAAGTGTCAGTACTAGTGATGTCCTTTATTTTCTCGGTGAGCCTGTGGTAGATATTTAACCTGCAGCAGGAAGAATCTGCTCCATTTTGATACCTGTAAAATGGCAGGGGAGTGCTTTCCTAATCACAAGGTAAGCCAGAACCTACTATTAGGAGTCTACAATAATGGCAGACTATCAGCTGGCACTTGTCAAGCTTTGCCCCCAAGCACTCTACACACACTGATCCAGCCTCCACAACACCAAAGGAAGCACTTCCATTTTCATTTTCATTTTACACACGAGGTAGCCAACAACCATTAAGTGACTCACCCAAAGTTACACGTCTAAGTGGCAGACCTGATTACTTGAACCCAGGCCACCTAACTACATTAAGCTCCATGTAAAGTAATGGTGTACTCAGGGGGTGAGTTCCCATCTCCAAACATGTGGCTTCCTAGCCCATCCGCTACCACTGGCCTTCGCAGGCAGCCCTCAGAAGAGAAACACAAGACTTAGAACAAGACCTAGGAAGAGCAGGAGCCAGACTCAGTCCTGGAGCCCTGGGTTGAGGATATCTCAGCATTCCTTCAGCTGAGAGCTAAGAACTGAGAAGGCTACAGGGATGCAGCTTCATCCGTGGGCACAGCCTTGCCCTGGTGAGGAACAAATCCTGGGGCAAAGCTGTGCCCTCCAGTGTGGAGACCAGGACAAACACCTGTGGCTCAGAAACTGATAGCAGCCAGCCTGAGGGGAGCAGGGTGCTGAGGGGGTACTCTTCCTACTAACTTGTTCCCAGTTCTTTCTCCTCAGGGCCTGAGGAGCAAGCCAGGGCTGCTCACCTACCTTAACACAACTCCTCATGTAAGAGGCCTGGAGAGGGGGATCCTGTGCGGGCAGGTGAAACACCCATTCCTTCATAACCCAATTACAGCATCGTTTATCTTTGTTTTGTTTTGTTTTTTGTTTTCAAGACAGGGTTTCTCTGTATAGCCCTGGCTGTCCTGGAACTCACTCTGTAGACCGGGCTGGCTTTGAACTCACAGACACCTGCCTTTACCACTCCAGCTCATTTATCATTTTCAACACTAAGGAAGCCAGGTGTCATCTCCATTCCCCTCACCTGTCACTTGCTTTCAAAGGTCAAATGAGAGGTAGAGGCAGAAACAGATTAGTGGCTGCCAAGGATTAAAGATGTTTCGGTGTGACGAAAAAGAGGTGTCAAGAAAGAGATCTTGTAACCAAACACTGCAATATCATGATGGTTACATGATATCATCTGTTTGTAATAATGTCATACCACTGTCAAATTATAACCACAGAGCACACTGGGGAGAGGCCCTCAAATGTCTTCATAACTCGCTCCCACCTTGTGTTGGGCAGGAGAGGAGGCATGCTATAATGACTTGTGATTACTGGCTAATCACAGTCTCCATGGAAACCCACAGGACCAGGTCTTGTTTATGGCCACACTCCCTGTTCTTTGGATTATCAATAAATAGTTGTTAAAGAAGTGAATGAAGAATCTGGGAAAGTAGATTTGTGTGGGTAAAGGTTCAAGATGGTTCCACATCTCTAAACCCTAGTATACTCCTCTGCAACTATAAAGTCATGGAGGACTGACTAAGATAATGCAGCAAAAACATTACCACTCACTGTCTGCCTTCTGTGGACCATCTCTCCCTACCCCAACATTCTCAGACCCCACCCCGCTTACCTCACCACAGACCAGCTGCAGCCCCTTCTTCTCCTGCTGCCACTTCACCCTCAGAGAGGCTGGTGATGAGACTTGGTCAGGGTCTGTTCCTGAGACCTCCTCCCTGACAACCAATAAGAAGAATTCATGGTCCCTTCTGCTCACCCTGATGCCCAAAGTATTCCCTAAGAGTGCCCCATAAAAGCTTGAGAAGCCATTTGATTTCTCTTGGGGTAGTTGGAAGCCAATCAGCGAACAAGCAGTCTCAGAAATAATAATCTACCCATGACCTCTCTGCTCTAGGGTGGTCCAGACCTTGGACACCACCACCTCCCGCCAGTGACACTCAAGAAGCACCTGCTAACACAGTGTCACTTGCTTGTCTTCCCAGAACTCAGGAAGCTAAAACAGTATTCAACGATCAAGGACAGCCTGGGCTACATAACAAGAACCTGTTAAAAATAGCTTAGGGTTGGAAAGATGGTTCCTTCAATACACTTCTTGCCACACAAGAGTGCGCCCCAGCATCTACATTAAAGAACCTGGCACACTTTGCCAAGAGCTGAGAAAGTTGAGTCTACTAGCTATAGGTTCAGTGTAAGACCTTATCTTAAAAACTAAGGTGAAACACAATTAAGGAAGACACATGTCAACCTCTGGCCTCCACAGATGCACATACAAGTAGCACATAAACAGACAAAGGAGACTGGTGTGATAAGCTGACACACACCTGTAATCCCAACCGGAGAGGTAGAGGCAGGAAAACCAGGAATTCAAAGTCATTTCCAGCCTACCTGGGCTACATCCTCTTTTTAGTTCTGTCTCCAACCTATTCCCTGCTCTTTGGAATAGATAACAAGCCTCTTTTTGAAGTTATAAGGTAAGGAACAGGGAGAGGGACAAGACTCAGATGGGGGAGACAGGAGAATAGGATCGGACAGGAGACAAATGCACAGAGAAGAGTCAGGGGAAAAGATATTAAGCAGCCAGCTTGGGGAGGACTCAAGAGGCTTTCTACTGCCCCCTCTCACATCCCCAGTAGCTACAGACTGATGAGGTGCCAGGGCTGAGCTCAGCAAAGAGGCAGGCACAAGCAGCTTCGATCCCTCACAGACAACTCACCTCCAGTCCTCATGTGGGGTAGAGATGACATCCTTTGGCTCGGACCTCAACTTTTCTGAGAACTTGGCTAGCAGTTCAGCCTTCTCTAGGAGATGGTTATCTGGGGGTGCAAAAGGGTGAGCCTGTGGCAAAGGCAGACGCTTGCCAACAGACGCCTGACATACAAGCTACCTCACTCTGGGATGGCTGCAGGAGCCCAGGGGTCCTGGGAATAGAGAAGCCTCTGGAGTCTGGACTCTGCCCCTTCCTGGGGGAATATCTGTGTCTGGCAATGCCTCTTCACAGCACAGGCCCACAAGCCCACCCAGGATACAAGGACAGAAAGGCCACCAGTGCTGGGGCTAGACAGCACTTGAGGAGAGACAGAAGGAAAGCAAGGGGCCTGGGATTAGTTCACCTCTGCCAGAGACAACGTCTGGACCCAGAGCATGTTGAAACAAACAAAACCACCTGGGTATGGCCTCCAGCAAGTCACTTCCCCTCCAAGGCCTCAAGGTTTACAGTGAAGTAATTCTCACTTCCACACAACAGCTTCCCCCAGGTCAATATTGAAAGCCCTTGAGCAATTATCGAACAAATCTTCCCGAGTTAGGTGGTTAGACCTTGGACCCCCTCACCCACATTCCTTCCAGCTGTTTTGTTTTGTTTTGTTTTAAACCAGTTCCAGGCAGACTGGGGCTGCTAACCTCAGGCCAGATCCTCATCTCCCTTCCTTCACTGTCACCTCGACTGAGGTTCCTGGACCCCTCCCACTAATTCTCAAAACTCTACTGAGACCCCAAGGCATTGCAAGCACCCCTACCGCAGCATACAAGGTCACAAGGTGCTTCATTTGCAAGTAAGAAATCTGAGGTAAAGGACTTGAATTACCCCAAACCACAGACCTGGGTCTCTAGGTCCCCAGTCTTGCTGCTCCCCTACAGTTCTCCTGGGTGGTCCCACTGCCCATCAGAGCAGTTGGAGAAGTGGGGCTGTATCCAAGCCCAAGAGAGGGCCAGCCCTCACAAGGTTCCAAGGAAAACGAATTTGTTTACGTGGGTGCATCAAAATTAGCACCAAGTGAGGAGGCAGTAGGGAGTATGGTCAGACTTTCAGCCTCAAACACACAATCACAGTTGACCAAAAGGCAGTAAATACAGACGCACTCCAGTGTTCCTTGGATGGAGTGCACACACCTCCTCCTGGCCTATGTGCCCAGAAATAACCACATGAGAGTTTAACTTCCGCGACAAACAACCTAAAGGAATCCGGGGTTCTATTCGAGCTATGATCCGCTAGGCACTGAGGTGCTCCACGAACGTACGCCAGTATAACCTATCTATACCAGAACCTACCAGAGACTTTCGCTCCTTCCTTTCAGCTACCATGGCTGCTCTGGCCACGCCTGCCTTCCTTAACTGGGCTCTGGGACCAAATGGACTGACCAGGCCCTGCCCTAGGGAAGGCCTGAAAGGGGCACTCGACAAATCCATCACTGAGACAGAGCTTGTGTCTAGGATGCTCAAGGGAAGCAGAGTTGAGTCTTGGGGCTAAGCAGCACCTGGGCAGGAAACTGCAGGCAAGGATTCTGCTTGTACAGAGAGGGGCGTAACAGGTACCAAGATGCAAGGCCCTCGGGAACCGTGACGGCGCGGCTGCTCTGAGTCACAAGTCGAGCGGGACAAGACCTCTCCTCGAGCGGGGAGCCCTACCTCCTCAAAGACAGTCATCCCCGAGCCCCCGGGGACGCACTCACAAGCCGGCACTATCTCCAGGAAGAGCGCCTTTTGCGTTCGGTCCCGATGCCGCAGCTGCCTCACGATGTGGCGCTTCCAGACGGCGGCGGGATCGCAGGGATCGCAGGGGGCGCCGGGTCCTGCCATGGCCGCCGAGTCCCTAGCGGCCGCGCAAAGCTGCAGCCCGAGCAGGGGGGCGGAGCCTCCCGGGGACTCCATGACGTCAGGGCGGCAGCGGCGGGGAATCCCCGGGCTGTACCAAGCGCTTTTGTCGGGGAGATCTGGACACCTCAAAGCAGGTACTGCTGCGGCCCAACCAAAACCCTCAGTCCCAGAGGAGTGTGTTTCTGTCCCCGGGGTAAGCAGCAGGGATTACAGCCTCCCTGACGCCTGTGGGCGCGTCCAGGGAGGGGCCTCAAGGTCGCCTTCCTTAACCTTCCGGCGCCTGGACCAGTGTCAGAAGCTGAGGATGTAGAACTCACTGAGTTCCCCCGGAAGGGGAGACCCTGCCACCAGCCCTGGGCTCTACAGGGACAAGCACCAGGCACAAGCAGTCTAAGAGAGAAGACTGCCTGAAGGAGCCCCACTGTCACCTACAGTGACAGTTGAGTGGGGGGTTATGAGTGGGGGTCTTACTAACTAAGACCGTTACCCAGAGGGAGCAGAGACAAAAGGACTCTTAAGTCTTGGAAAGAACAAGTGGACAGGTCTGATGACATGAAAATTTCCAATGCAGGCGGACGTTGGGCGTAGTAGCTCAGCGATAGGGTTCTTGCTAAACCTGCAGGAGGGCCTAGATTCAAAGTCCAGCGCTTCAGAGTTGTTAAGACAGGGAGCAGAACTGTTCGTGGGAGGAGCAAGATTTAGAGGTCCAGTAGGTAGCAAAATTTAGGGCTCTAAAAAATGGCTCTTTATCTGGAAAACCCCAGGTTCAGAGGAGCTGGAAAACCCCAGGTTCAGAGGAGAGAGGGGGCTTCCTTGTTTGCAGCTCTATGTAGGAGGTATCCGAGGTAGCCAGCAACCCAGTGTTCTGACTCAGGGCCTGTCTGCTGCCTCTCTTGGACAGCACAGACATCTCTTGTGGGTACATTTGTCAGTGAATCTGGGCTCACAGGGAATTGTAATGAAATTGTCTCTAGCAAAGAATTCTGCAGATACAGGCTATTGTAAAGTACGACAGGAGAGACTCAATAGGCTTAGCCTTACAGTGTGACATACTCAGGAAGGTTCAGCAGCAGGCCTGTCCCCAGTTAGTGAAGTCAGACCTGGTTATCACTAGGAAATAAACCGAGGGAAGGGAGAAGGCAATATCAGGCAGCCCTCCAGGCCCTGGAGAAGACAAACCTTGAGATACTGATGGGGGTTTGTTGACAGGACTTGGAACGCAATAAAGGCAAGTGACACCCCAGGGGAGTATGTATCTGTTGTACGGTAAAGATACAGTGAAGCTGAACATGATGGCCTAGGACTGTAATCCCAGCCCTGATGCCAGCCTGGGGTACATAGTAAGTTTCAAGCCAGCTTGGGTTACATAACAAGACCCTGTCTCAAAACACTACGAACTGGCCTTAGTCCCCCCTGTGCCTGTCTTGGATACTCCCTGCCTTTGCACTGTACTGTGCCCAGTATTCCTGCTGGAAGTCTGCCTCTGCTCACACATCGTATCCAGAAGCACTTCCTGGGGCCTGCATAGAGCTAAGGTTTCTGTGACAACAGCCCGCCCATCCCCAGGTCCTACACAGTGTGCTACATCTTTAAGTAGGAAGTCATGTTGAGGCAGGTTTCCTAATAATTGTAAGATATTTCTTTTTAATTGTATACACAGGGCTGGTGAGATGGCTCAGCAGGTAAGAGCACCCGACTGCTCTTCCAAAGGTGATAAGTTCAAATCCCAGCATCCACATGGTGGCTCACAACCATCCGTAAGGAGATCTGGCGCCCTCTTCTGGAGTGTCTGAAGACAACTACAGTGTACTTACATATAATAAATAAAAATAAATCTTTAAAAAAAAATTGTATACACACACACACACACACACACACACACACACACACACACACACACTCGAGTGCAGGTGCATCAGAACCCCTGGAGTTAAAGTTAGAGGCAGTCTGATTGCTAATGTGGGTGCCGGGAAACTGACTCATGTCCTCAGCTAGTGCCTCAGACATCTGCTTGTAACCGCTGAGCCATCTTTTCAGCACACCTAATGCCTTTTGGACTCACAAAATGCTGCTCCAAATTTTAAAATAGGTTTGTCGTCTTTGAATGGTAGGGGATTCAAAGAGAGTGGTGACATACTTCCAGCTCTCTTAAGTTTTTATTTATTTATTTTGAAAAAAAAATTTAGCCCACTGCATCCAGTTAGTGCTCGCTCTGTGTGAATGGTTGTGGAGTCATCCACTGGGGCATGGGGGGCGGGGGGAGTTGACGGATGGGCCACACCCTTAAATTTTTATTTCAAAGATGTGCAGTAGTGGCACATGTCAGTACTCTACCATTAAGTTATATCCTGACCCACTCACCTTTTACCCTCAGAGATAAGCTGGCCTCAAATTGACCACACCTCCCCAGATCTGGGAATTATATGCTGCACAGTCTGGCCTCAAATCTCTCATGCAATAGCTCTAGTTCCACCCTACGAGGCTGGAGCCCACATGACTTACTTTCTAAATACTCTTGTTGGGTAATGGACTCCAGAGTGACTTTAGGGTGATGTCTCCATTCACTCCCTGGAACAGTATGTGCACCCAGGACTGACCAGTCCTTTAAAGGGAGGACTGTTCAAGATGGGATGAACAGAAACTTCTTGTCTCTTCCCTCCACAGGGAAAAACTTGAGATGTCAGCATCATTCCATAGTGGCTAATGCTATAATATGGGTAAGGAAGAGGAAGGTGACCCCCACATTACTGTAGAAACTGTGTCAACACTAGATAGATACGAGGAATGTGGATCCACTCCAATGAAATACAGTAGCAGTGGAGTGAGATGAAGTGGCAAGAGAGTGCTTGACAAGTAAGTCAAACTCTTCAGTCGTTTGAGTGCATTTGATTTAAAGAAGTGTTAGAGCAGGAGGGGAGGTGTGGAGAGCTGGGGCAGAGCACCTGCCTAGCATGCACGAAACCCTGGCTTTGATCTGAAGCAGGAGAAAAACAGGGAGAGTCGACACAAAACTTCCATCCCCACTCATCCTCTTCCCACATGCTGCACTCCTTGGCACGCTGCAGAACTTTCAAAATGGCTCCCCCTCCACCCCCCACCCCCACCCCCACCAGGAAAGCCTCTAGGCTCCATGGAGGCAGATGTCTGTGTGTGCAGCTTCCAAAGTGCCTGAAGGGCAGGGAGTTGAGGTGGGGAATGTAGCTCTGAGGTAGAATGTGAGCCTGGTATGCCCAACACCCTGGGTCCCAGAAACACACTCACAGAACATTTGGGAACAGGATAAGGTGGAGACACTGAGTGGACTTCAAGGGAGACTCCATGGGAGATCAAAGTAGAAGAGAAATGTGAGACCTTCCCTTTGAAGCTCGACTCTCTGTGGAAGGTGAGACAAAAACACCTCAGAATGTTTCCACCTTCCCTACCCCAGTCTTGGCAACTTTCTGGGTCTTATGACATTGATCAGATATCTTAATACTACAGTTTGAATGCCCTGGTAAAAAGCTACCTGTTATTGGTGAGGGATGTGTGCTACCCATATCCAGAGGTGGTCAGTACCAGAACATAGCAATGAATATCTGTCTTCCTCCAACCAAAGAAAAGGTCAGCCAAAAAGAGTTTTGAATACAAAGAGGAACTTGTGGGCAGACCTGAAGAAGATGTCCTCAGTATTGAAGAAAGACTTGAGTTTGGGTCTGAGAGTGAACCATCAGGAAAATCTTGATGTAGACCAACCGCACTGTATGTAGGACATACTCACTCATGGGGACCACATTTGGGAAGAGACACATCATGAGATGGAGTTTTCATCAGAGGCCTTGGTCAGACTCTTTTTACTTTCTACCCCCAGTTCCCTAATGGGAAGGGCTGGGGTAGATGGATGGAAGTAAATGAGGTCATCCATAGAGAATGAGCAGAAGTGTAAGGGACCGAGACAGAACCTAGCAGATGTCAATGTTTTAGACTGTCCTAGCCCAGTCAGATAAATCTAAACACCTGTGATGGCACTTGCCTATGATCCCAGCACTTATATAGAATAAGTAAGAGAATTATTACAAGATTGAGGCTACTCTAGTCTACACAGTGAAAGGCCAGCCTGAGCTACATAGCAAGATCCCATTTCAAAACAAAAACCATTGTCTAATGAAGTCAAATGCTAGACATGGTATTACACCCACTTCTGTTCTTGTGGCACTTGGGAAGCAGAGAAGTCACAAATTCAAGAGTGGTCAGAGCCACATAATGAACCATTTTTTTTTTAATATTTAAAAAAAAAAAAGGTGAGGATAAGGTTTTAGGACCAGTTCCCAGCACACACATGATGGTTCACAATGCCTGTAACTCCAGCTGCAGGGGATCTGATACCCTCTTCTTGCTTCCTCAAGCACATTCATGATATACCCACACACATACAATAAAAATACATATTTTTTTAAGTTGCGATGCCTGGCATTGTAGCATATGCCTTTAATTCCAGTCTGAGGCAGGTGGATATGCTCTCAGTGTGGCCTTTGACTTCAGCAGTGGCCTGTTTCAGAAGGTACAAACCCTCAATAAACAAAAGGAAAATGTTTTGTGAAAGACAATGCATCCATTACTATTCCTACTTTTCTGGAGGATCTCTGAATTTGAGGCCAGCTTGGTCTACATAATGAGTTCCGATCAACTAGAACTGCAGAGTGAGACTCTGTCTCAAAACAAAGCAAAACAAAACAAAACAAAATAAAATACCAAGCAGTGAGTCCTGACACTGCCTGTAAGTGTATACTACTTGAGAGAGAGTGGTAGGAGGATCATAAATTCAAGGTCATCCTCAGCTACATCGTGAATTCCAGGCCAGAGTGAGATTATCTTCAAAAAGCAGACAAAACATCAGTTTCTTGATGAAGAATTAATATTTTTCCAGGCTACCCTCCTAAGAGCAAGTGTACATTTTTAATATAACCAACTTTTTTTTCTGTTGCTTCCAGGTTTCAAAATATTTCCATTATAACACTTTATAGTGTTTCATAGTAAAATATTTTCATTTTCTACCATAAAAGATGCAGATTCTTAGAAGAAGAAAAAAAAAACAGTCTTTCAGAATCTACTCAGGCTGTCAACATCATCCCCACAGCAAGGAAAGCTACACAGAACCATTAAAAAGCTACACAGCTCTTGGAGCCTTCTTATCATGCATACCTATCAGCTTGCTATGTGCATCTCCAGGGAAGTACAAACTGAGCCACATGTTCCCTGAGGTAAACTGACCATTTATCATGAATGCTAACTTGATGGGATTTAGAATCACCAGGAAAACAAGTCCCTGGGCGTGTTTGTAAGAGAAGATCCTGATTAGGTTGGCTGAGGTGGGCAGAGCCACCCTACCATGAACAGTCTCTTCTATGGGCTGGGGTCACTGGCTGAATGAAAAGAAAGTGAACTGGACACAAGCATTCCTCACTCTCTGCCTCCGACGTTGTGCCCCCAGCCTCCCACTTCTCCCCGCGTGATTTCCCTGCCATCATGGACCATATCCTCAAACTGTAAGTCCAAATAAACTCTTTCTCCTTGTTGCTCTTTGGAGTGTTTAATCATGGCAAGAGGAAAAGTAACTGATGGTCCACCATGTGTATCAGCCATGCAAGCCTTGTCTTTTCGTTTACTATGGGTCCGTGCCTTCTGAAGTAGACCACAGCTGAGGTCATAGGCCACACTGAAAGAAGGCTGTGTCACATCCTGTCCATCTGTCCATCATCTGTCCATTACTACTCCTGACATCTATCTGGCATGTGCCTATAGGTGACTCTGTAAAATAGCAGCAGTCTCCATCTAAGCAGGCATAAACTGTGGAGATGACAGTTACATTGGCATGTAACAAGAGAATGGCTGTGTTCATTGCCCACCACATTTGTCCTTAGCTTAAACTGGCTGAAAGGAGGAGGGGGTTGGGATAAAACTGAAGTCTTCACTAGTACCTAGCACAGAACATGACCCCACAGTCACCCGCCCCATGACTTAGCCCCGCAGATCTTCACCCAGAGGGTAGCTCTTGCTTGCATGGTCATTAGCTTGGTGTGCCGAAGCTGCCTGTGAACCATCAGGGAGATCTTGATGTAGACCAACCGCACTGTATGTAGGACATACTCACTCACGGGGACCACATTTGGGAAGAGACACATCATGAGATGGAGTTTTCATCACAGGCCTTGTCAGACTCTTTTTACTTTCTACCCAGGGATAAAATCAATCTAAAGCCAAAGGAAAGGCACAGACCCACAGGACAGCAATGAGCCCTTGGAAGAGCTCAGGACCCAAAAACCAGTTCCTTAATGGGGTGGGCTGCTACAGTGGCTCTGCCAGAGACCCCGGCTGGTGGGTGTCTGCAGCGCACTGCACCCGCCTGCTGCAGTGCACTTGGCGTGCTGCCCACCATCAGCACAATGGCAACACAAAACACAGATCTTGCCTCACAGCAACCAAGAGAGAGTTTATTCTGGAACCAAATATGAGTGTGATGGCCCAGAAAACACAGAGAAGGTTACCCCAAATGCCATGCTCCAAAGTAATAACAGTACAAAAATTTTACGGTAGCAGAACAAAATGACCAGCCAAGGCACTGTTCACATGTGTTAGTAGAAACATTGGGTGGGCGGGTTACAGCGAAGGAGAGCAATACCTGTTACAGGCCTTGGGCTATCTGATGGCAATTCTTGGCTGATGGCGAAAGCTAGGCATATGTTTATACATTCCAAAAAGGACTGTACCTGATAGCCACCAGGGTGTCAGGTCAAATGCAAATGTGGGCAATAAATGGCTATTTAGAGGGTTAAAGGTAGTTCAAGATAATTTAGCTCTAGACCTGCAACATCCCACTTACCTATGATCATTTAAGTTTTTATCAGTTAGTCAGCTTGTTAGAATGCTTTGGCTTTTTTTTTTTTTTTTTAATTTCTGGAATTTTGATTCAAAGCATCAGGCAGCCCCGGTACAATGAATAGCACACCCCATGTTTTTGGCTGCATAGCCCAGTAATCCCAGTCACCTATCCCAGCCTAAGTCAACTGAGTCTGGTGGTCCAGTGATATTTAAGCAAGACAGTTTGAAAAGCTCATAAGTCTGCACTGCCAAGTGGACCCAGAATCCTGCTTCCTTGAAAACAATAAAATTAAAATAGACATAACATAGTGGTTTTTAACCTGTGGGTTGCAATCCCCTTAGGGGTCACACAACCCTTTCACAGGGATCATATAAGACTTTCAGAAAACATAGATGTGTACATTACAATTCATAACAGTAGCAAAACTACAGTTACAAAGTAGCAATAAGGGCTGGAGAGATGGCTCAGTAGTTAAGAGTACTGGCTGTTCTTCCAGAGGTCCTGAGTTCAGTTCCCAGCAACCACATGGTGACTCACAACCATCTGTAATGGGATCTGATGCCCTCTTTTGGTGTGTCTGAAGACAGCTACAGTGTACTCATACAAATATAATAATAAGAAAAAGTAGCAATGAAAATAATTTTTGGTTGAGGGTCACCACAACATGAGGGAGAGTATTAAAGGACTGCAGCATTAGGAAGGTTAAGGACTACTGATGTGCCACATTTAGAAGCCCTTCATGTGGATCTCTGTAGCCAAGTTCACTCAGTGGCTCAGGTTCCGCAGGCAAAACTCTCCACTTTGTTCATATCATTTCCAATAGCAAAGTTCCAGATAGCCTATGATTTCAGAAAACAAGTCTGCTGGGTTGGCAAGAAATAAATTGTTATTCAAAGCAGGAGGTCATTATAACATTTTAATAGCTGCAGTATGTCCTTGGGAAAATATTATTTCCTGTTAATTTTACAGCTGGCTTTTTCTGTGCCTGTTATTCCAGCCTAATAAACAGTAGGGAAGATTTTTACAATCCAACCTAATTTTTAGGTTGCAAGGGACAAACAATGGAGGAAGTGAGTAGGCAGGAAGAAATGGAACCGTGAGCCTCGCAAAGCAAGGTGAGACCGTTGTTATGTTGAAGACGGCAACAGATTGAAATTATGGAACTGTCCAACAAAGTAGCCCTAGACACAAAGTAGCCCTAGACACAAAGTAGCCCTAGACACAAAGTAGCCATTTGCATTAGTTAAAACTAATTTCGTTTAAAATGGCATTCAATTAGGGTGGTATGTGTCATTTGTATCAAATCCAGGGCCTTTGTCATTTGTATCAAATCTAGGCAAACACTTTACCACTGAGGTCCTACTATGGAGCCCAGTCTGACCTCAGACTCATGTCCCTCCCATCTCCAATTCCTGGTACACCAAGGCCACCTAAAATTTTTAATTCTTATATGGCATTTAGCCATGTGTCAAGTAGTCACACATTAGAGGTAACGGTATTGAACTATGAAGGTAGTGAACATTTTTATTATTGCTTAATTAAGTTGGGCATACTGGCGCAGACCTGTCTGTAATCGCAGCACTTGGGACACACACACACACACACACAACTTGGGACAGACACACACACACACACACACACACACACACACACACACACACGGCTTGGATTTGACAGCAGGACAGAAGGCGATCTGAGTGTTGACCAGCGATGGGTCAATTGCAGACAACTTAGTGCTCTTTCTAAGATACAAGTTAGCTACTGTGTAATTTATGCGTCCTTAGAAACAACCAGCCCTGATTTAGAGCCCAGACTCCACCTCCTCACTGCTCTGACCCGCTGCTCAAGACCTCCTCTGTCTCCAAACTCCAACTCCCAATATGCTCTTCTGCGACCTCACTCTCCGACCTTCCGGAAATGTAGTTTTCACTAGGGCAAAGCACAGCGCCCAAGCCTCTGCCCTCTGCCCCTCTGGCGCTTGGTGCGGCCACTGTAAGTGGTCGAATAGGCTTCACGGGGTGGCGGCCTCCCTGCCCCTCGCTGCTCTGAGGCTGTGAAGACGCCTACACCCGAGGGAAACCCCAGGGGGCCTCAGTGGCAGAGCGGCCACAACCACTAGAGGGCCGCAGGGCAGCAAAGTCCATCGGGTGCTCGGGGCGTGCTCGCTGGAAAGCGCACGCGCAAATGCGAGCCTTGCAGCCTCGGTAAACAGCAAAAAGGCGCCTGCGCGATGAGGGCCTCGCGTTGGACGCGCGGGGGCGCCGTAGCAAAGATAACTGTAAAGTGTAGTAACAGAACTGTCCACTCATCTTTCCGTGAACATTTTATTGTTTGCAAATCATAGCCCCCTGGTTGCCTTGACCCTCACACCGGACTTTACAAAGAGAATTAAGGACCAGAGTAGGATTTCAGAGCTATAGCCCAGCCTCCACTTTTGACTTGCTGTGTGACTTGTGTAAATTGCTTCCTTAGGAAGCTAAGCTTTCTCATTTATAGATGAAATGAGCTTGTTGGAGGGATCAAATGAGATCCAAGGATATAAATGAAACTCCCAAGCAGTCTGAAGAGGCAGAAGATTATTACAGTTAGTTGATTGCAGGCTGAGAGACCCATTTCCTCTTTTTTTGCAAATTGCAAACCTGAAGGCACCAAATAGGCCCAGGGCTAGCCTATGTGAACTGGGGCTTTTTTTGCCTTTGGGCCTGGAGCTCTTCTTCACACCGAAAAGACTAGCTTTATTGGGTGTACATTTAGTAAGCCCGCTTGTTCCAGAAAGGTGAGTCACTATTCTGCTTCTGACCCAACTAGGCATGACGAGGAGGCCTGGCTACTCAGAGTTGACCAACAGTCTCAGGAAGCAAAGGAGGATCTGAATATCCAGGAAAAAAAAAAAAAGAACAGTGTAGATCTACGGTTCTCAACACTTGGGGTGCAACCCCATTGAGGTGGCATATCAGATATCCTGCATGTCAGATATTTATATTATGATTAATTACACTTACAAAATTATAGTTCTGAAGTAGCAATGGAATACTTTTTTTTTCTTTTTTTTTTTTTTTTGGTTTTTTTTTTAGACAGGGTTTCTCTGTATAGCCCTGCCTGTCCTGGAACTCACTTTGTAGACCAGGCTGGCCTGGAACTCAGAAATCCACCTGCCTCTGCCTCCCAAGTGCTGGGATTAAAGGCATGCGCCACCACCGCCCGGCTTAATGGAATACTTTTTATGGTTGGAAGTTTGCCACAATATGGAACTGTATTAAAGGGTCGCAGCATTAGGATGGTTGAGAACCACTGGTGTAGCTGGGGCTGTGTAAACCTTGCTTCTCAAAACAGTAACCCAAGTAGGGCAGATAAGGAGCATCACCCAAGGGAAATGGACTCTGAATCGACAGGAATGGGAAGGGCCCCTGAGCTGGGGTGTACTGGGGTGTAAGCTGTGATCACTTTGGTTGGGGCCAGCAGCAACTAGCAGTGGGAGTGAAGCTGGCCTGGATGATGGCAGGAAATATTTCACACTGAAATGAGGCTTTAAGAACCTCTGGAACATGTAGAGGAATAAGGTGACACCATGGACACACATGGTACACACATGATCAAGCAGCTGTCCGCTAGGGAAGTACACTTTTCTATGTCTCTCTAGAGGCCTTCCAGCGGGAAGCTTTCTGCATCTGTTTCTGGAGCATTCTAAGAGGCTCTGAGGGTAAACAGATGAGGGAAAAGTCTGGGAGGTGCTGAGGTCTGGATGCGAACGGGGCCACCTTGGGTAACTCAGGAAAGGGGGGGACATGTAGAAACAGAAATCCAAGGTCTGTCCCACCCACCTCCAAATGTCTGATCCTTTGGCCCTCACTTATTGTTTTTTCAGCCAAGAAACCAAAGCTAAAGGCAAAGGAAGGCTGGGGTTGCAGCCCAGTTGGTAGAATGTGTGCCTAATGTGTACGGAGCCCGGGTTCAATCCCCAGCACGGCATAAACTAAATATGGTGCCCCATCTTCATAATCCCAGTGCTCAGGAGCGAGAGACAGGAGGATCAGAAACCCAAGGCCATCCTCAGCTACACAGCAAGTTCTAGGACTACCTGGTGTATGATACATAAGATCCCCTCAAAGAAAGCATGAAAAAAAAAAAAAAAGCCAGGCGTGGTGGCGCACGCCTTTAATCCTAGCACTCGGGAGGCAGAGGCAGGTGGATTTCTGAGTTCGAGGCCAGCCTGGTCTACAAAGTGAGTTCAGGGCTGTACAGAGAAACCCTGTCTCAGAAAACCAAAAAAAAAAAAAAAAAAAAAAGCATGAGTGGGTGGAGATTATTCTCTGTCTCTCTGTCTCTCTGTCTCTCCCTCCCTCCCTTCTTCTCCCTATCCCCCATTTCTATTTTGTTTTGATATCTTTTTTTTTTTTCTGTGACAGGGTTTCCCTGTGTACTGTGTGTTTTTCCTGGCTGTCCTGTAACTTACTCTGTAGACCAGGCTGACCTTGAACTCAGATCCAACTGTGGCTACCTCCCAAGTGCTGGGATCAAAGGCATGTGCCACCACCCCTCCTGGATTTCCTTTTTGAGACGGTGTATT
>LR749908.1:886555-1059925 GCA_902729485.2 Mus minutoides
AATCCACCTGCCTCTGCCTCCCAAGGGCTGGGATTAAAGGCGTGCACCACCACGCCCGGAGCTTCTGGGGTTTTATTTCCAATTTTCCAGATCCCTAGGCCTCTGTGTCTCCACATGTCAGGGTGGGTCCAGATGATATCAGTTTGAACATCTTTGGAGCTGGTGCAGGAAGCTGAGAGCCTTAAGGAGCAGGCAAAGGGGATTAGCTAGCTCCTGGCAGGTTCTGCGTGACCTCTGCATCTCCTCTATTCCAGGGTCCTCAGTTTTGAGGAGCTGAAAGTCCCCTCAAGCACTTGCCTTCTTCATGCGGGTGCAAGTGAAAGCCAGGGTCGCTGAAGGTCTGCCCTAAACCCTGAGTCCTCAGGTCCCCTGAACTCCCCTTGCTGGTCACCCCCACCCCCCTCCCCAGATAAACTCTAATCTCTCTAGCCCATGGCACCTGCTCAGTGACAAGCTTTTGGAGCTGGGAGCCATTAAAGAGCCATCCCAGCATCTGAGGGACTTACAGAGGTGGCACACCCACCTTCTGGGTAGACCCTCACTGCAGGTAACTGACCAGGCACAGAAGTGTCTTTCTTTGCTAGGCTTTGCACTGTGTAGTCTTGCACCAGAGTCTAACTACACCATGATCTTTTCTTAATCTTTTTTTTTTTTTTTAACCAATGAGTTTTGGACAATAAGTTCTTCTCTGCTCGACCCATCCTCTGGCTGGGTTGTAGTTTTGGTTACTTATCTAAGGGCAAAAGGCACATCTACCCAAGCCCAAAGCCTCTGTTGTTGTCATTCGCAGAGGTTAATGTTCCAGATGAGGAAACAGGTGTGTGTGTGTGTGTGTGTGTGTGTGTGTGTGTGTGTGATCTGCTTCTAGTCACAGAACTAAAAAATGGCATTGTTTCGATTTGAACCCAGGTCCATAGCCAGGCAGTAGGAAGCAGGGGTGACTGGGTCCTGGGATTCATGTCCAGACCCTTCTGCCAAGCTTGTTCCCTGTCTCTTTGGCTCGCTCTTCTTGTGTCTCTTGCTTAGGGATGTGGTGCCACAGGATTTGGGACTGCTTTCATGTTCAGGAGGCTTTCAGGAGCCTCAGAGCCAAGGACATCTAAACTCATGGGATGGGGATCCAGCATGCACAAATTAATGTGCAGGATGAAGTGACATCCTTCTGCTTGACCTCTGGCAGGTCACCTGCTATTTTGGACCCTCAAGACCCAAAAGATTTGTTCTTAATCTGGGTGATGTGAGTGACAGCTTGGCTCCTGTCATCCCTTCCTCACTAGCTGGCTGTTTTCCCCTCAGGCTGGCACCTCAGGGCCAGGGAGGTCCTGTCAGTTTGTCTTCACAGCCACTTCCTGCGCTCACCCCAGCCTTATCTCCCCACCACTCTGGGCTGGAAGGTGGGCATAAGAGGTTCAGTATCCTGCTGCCTGCAATCTGCCAAGATTGGTGTTATCAGGGCTCAAAAAGCCATCAAGCCACGGCTGCTATCTCTACCTCATACCCGGTCCCTAAAGATCCAGCTCACAAAGCAATCTTTGGCTTTGCTGGGGTCCCCTTGGGCCTTCTGCCAGCCTGGGAGTATTGGCATCACAAGCACCCTGAGGCTTGGGAAAGGTGGACTTGGGCACAGGCGGTTCAGAGAGTTTGTACCTGGGGCCTTCTGAGCCCAAAGTCAGCCCCCAATGCCACCTACTCATTCCCAGACACTTCTAAAGAGTGTGGGTTCAGAGGGTGTGCGTGCGATTAGCTGACGCTTCCTCCCACACTGATGGGAGGGAGGTCATTGCCAGGCCTAATGGGGACCTGCAGTTTTGTTTTATTTTAGAAGACTTACTTTGGAGAACACCCCCTTCAGGGCCACTTTGTAGAACATCCATCATGGCTACCTGTTTGCCCCTGACTTATTTTTTTTATTTTTTATTTACCAATGACTAAACCTAGGGCTCTACCACAAAGTTATAGCCTCCCTGGTTGTCCTGGGAACTCACTCTATTCACTTTGTACACCAGGCTGGCCTCAAACTCAGAAATCTGCCTGCTGCTGCCTCCCATGTGCTGGGATTAAAGGGGTTTGCCACCACTGCCTGGAAACATGTTTGTTTGGGTTTTTTTTTTTGTTTTGTTTGTTTGTTTTGTTTTTAATTGAGGCAAAGTCTTACTTTGTTGCCTGTGCTGGTTTTGAACTTTGGATCTTCCTCCTAAGTCTCCTGAGTAGCTGGGATTTTTGGCCTGTGCTACCACATCCAGTTTCCTGCTTATTTTAAAAGTGGGCATGATTTACAAACATCTCAGAGCCCTGAGCACTTCAGGAAAAAAACCAAACCCACATCTATTTGTGAACCTGCAGTGCTGACTCCGAGGTTTTCTCTTAACACCTGTAAGAAAAGAAATCTACTCCGTGGAGATAGGAGGTGACTTCTGAGGGACCAGGGAGAGAATGCAGAGGGCACAGAAGGAGCCTGGCTGGCAGAGGCTTGGTACTCTGGTTCTGGTGGGGAATAGCCATTAGTGGACTCTGGCACTACTAGGTCAATGGTGGTCACTTATTGCTCCTAATATCCATAGGCTTTCCCTGCTCGTCTCTGGCCCAGACAGTGTCAAGACTGTCATGCTCATACTGGCCTGGCCCTACCTTTCACTGGGTAGATGGGGCGGGGCTCCCAGGATAGAAGAGTAGGCAGAGGAGTTAGTGGACAGAACTTATATCAGGCTACAGAGTGGAGCTCTGGGCCACTCTATTCTACAGAAGGGTGGAGGGGGCGGGTGCTCCAGTGTTCCGCAGCCCTGTGCTTTTGAGAACTAGTCTTAGCCTAGGGGAGGTGTGGGTAAATGGCTGAGAGCTAAAGGGGTGGGTTTGGAAGCTGCCAAATAGGGATGTAAGAGGTTGCTGGTTCAGGACCTCTCTCTGGCCAGAGTGAGACTGAAATGGAAATTTTGCCAAATTCTGGCCAGCCTTTGAACCTTGAGCGTTTTAAGTCGGATCAACTCCAGGCTGGGTTTGCACACCCTACTGGAAATTGAGTTGGGTGTGTGGAGGAGGCTTGTTATGCTCTTGGTACTTGGTGTTTGCAGGCTGTAGCCATCTCTAATTTAGTAACTGAGGGGCTGTCATCCCTATCCCTTCTAGTTAGTCTTTCAATTGTCATGAGGGTGTGTGCCCACCCTTGAATCTCTGAAGTGGTGTGTGTGTGTGTGTGTGTGTGTGTGTGAACAAGCTGTTGCAGAAGCGTATACCTGCAAGGGTGGGAGCGAAGAGTAGAGAAGAAGCTCCCAGTTAACTTCCAGAATCTCTCTTGGCACCTCAACCTTACTCTGAGAGCCCAGGCTACTTTGTTAGTTCGCTATGTCGTTCCTGCTCACAGATCCCTGTCCTCTGATGGTCTATACCAATTCCCGGACTTTGCCCCTTCCCTGGGGCTTACGGGGGGCGGGCGCTAGGACCCGGCGGGGCGGGGCGGGGCGGGACTCGGTGCTCCCGCAGCTCTTACCTCCGCAGCCTGGAAAATACCAAGCGAGGCGAGCGGAGCCCCGGAGCCCGGAGCCTAGCGGGAGGGAGGAGGGCGGAGGGGGCGCGCGGGGCGGGGGGCGCGGAGCGGGGCGGGGCCGGCGGCGGGACCCACTGCTCCTCCCCCCAGGGCCCCCGCGCGGCCCCCGGTCGCCCGGGCAGCGGAGGCGGCGGCGGCGGCGGAAGAGCTCGCACCCCGGCCCCGGCGGGCCCCTGCAGAGAAGCCCGTACAGGTGAGACTCGGCCACCACGCCCCGCCCCCACCACGGCCCCGCGCGGCTTGCTGCTGAGTTAGTTGTGCGAGTCGGGCCAGCACCGCGCGGGGACTCCGTGCCAGACCCGCACCTGCGATTCCCCCAGAGTCCCGCCCGGCTCTCGCGGGCTCCTGCACCCGCTACGCAGCAACCCTACTGCCGCTCCAGGGAAGTATGAGCTCGCTCCTTGTGGGAGGGTGGCCCGAGTGACTGTCCTGTGCCGGTGCACAACCGCCTGGGGCCAGAACCTGCCCTTTTCAAGCTGTCCGCTGGTCCGGGACCCCGGCTAGCCCCACCCGCGCCCCCAGCGCACTGACTCTGGTCCCCAAACCGGTCTTGCAGGTCCCAGGAAGGTGGCGTCAGCATCTGCAGCCGTGTCGACGTTGTCTGAGCCTCCGCGGAGGACCCAGGAAAGTCGGACAAGGACCAGGGCCCCGGGCCTCCCCACGCTCCCTATGGAAAAGCCAGCTGCCTCAACAGAACCCCAAGGGTCTCGGCCCGCCTTGGGCCGTGAAAGTGTCCAGGTGCCCGATGACCAGGACTTCCGCAGTTTCCGGTCAGAGTGTGAGGCCGAGGTGGGCTGGAACCTGACCTACAGCAAGGCCGGCGTGTCTGTGTGGGTGCAGGCTGTGGAGATGGATCGAACTCTGCACAAGATCAAGGTAGAATTGCCCTATGGTACCTGCAGCCTCCACTCCTCCCGAACTGTCTCTCACAGGACTGTCCTCGTCCAGACTCAGACCAGGGACCCATAGAGGGGTGCATGTGGGCTCAGAGTCTCCTAATATAAACCAGGAGAAGGTATGGTCCCCCATTACACACATGGGCCATATGACCAGTCTGGCTCACCGGGCTCTAACCTAGGCATGCCTGTGTGTTTGGGAGATGGGTGATGGCCAGGCACATTTAGGGGAATAGTGTCTCTCAGAGGTCTGTCTTTCAAGAGTAGCTTCTGCTTGGACCCTTAGTTTGACTCACTAGGTAGGTGAATGGCCCACTTCCTCCTTCACCCGGGGTTCTCTAGCCTGAGTTGGGTCTTCTGCTCTACTTTCTGCACTCTTGGGTGAGGAGGATGAGATTCCTTCCTTCTCCATTCCTTTAGTCCTCTCTGTCCCTGCCCAGTGGCTCTATTAGGCTCTGAGACTGCAGCAGGCCTTTAGGACTGTGGCTGGCAGCTCCTGACTGCTCTCTTGACCTGAGCCACACTGGGGGTGCACTAGGGGAGGCAGGGTCTTAGTGTCAAGGGAAACCAGCTCAGAAGGCAGATGTGTCCTCATCAGCCCCTCACTGCCATCCCCCTCCTCCCTACCCCATGATTCTCTTCTGTCATGGCAGGGTAGCTTGGGGTTTGATGGTGGCAGAGATCCTGGTCTAGGGGCCTCAGTAGCTGTTTGTTACATGTGTGGTTTTGTTGTGAGTGCCACATTGTAGGGTGTGAACTTCCCTTTAGAGGGCTCTTGGAAGGCCATTCCCGTGTCCCCTTTTGCTGCTCTGGATCTGTCAAGGATGCATTCCTGTTCTTAGGGGCCGGGGCACTGGACTGTCTCAACAGGGTCCCTTCTGCCTCGCGCCTTTATACCAGAGCCTGAGGTGCTGACCTTTCCCTCTGGCCCTATGCTTTTTTCCCTTGCTCTAATCATTTATAGCTTTATCCACCTGCCCCCACACAATTGGCTTGCTTTTCCTGCTGTCCCTTTGCCCTCTGTGACTGTCTCTGTCTGCTCTGGCTAGCTGACTCTCTCTGGGTTTCCGTGGCTACCTCCTTGCTCTGAGTCTCTTCCCAGGCTTAAAGACCCTGAGCTGGAGCTTCTTCAAGGCCTAGCGTAGGTCTGAGCCTGAGGAGCAGGGCGGGCAGGGCAGCTGGCAGTGTCAGCATGTTGCTGATTGCATGTGGGCTCCTCCCCACAGTGTCCACCAGGATGGTGGTGTTGGGGAAAGATGAACCTGGGAACCGAGTGAAAGGTGGTGGGCTCACCGAGATAGGCTGAAAGCCAGCAGTGTGCAGAAGCTGGGAAGTTTGGCTTCCCCACAGGACTGGCTCGTGTGTGTGTGTGTGTGTGTGTGTGTGTGTGTGTGTGTGTGTGTGTAGGGGGGGAGTGTGGGTACTCCCACCCTTTGTCAATAGGGTGGAGCTGCCTCCTCCATCTGGCTTGGTTAATGAATAAACCTAGCCTTGCCCAGGACTGGAGTTGGTAGGTCTAGAGACCAGGTTTCCTCAAACACAGACCCCTTGTGGCTAGATCAGACTTGGGAAGGGAGAATATTTGAAGAAGCTATGTTGTTAATGGGCTTCTGGGCAAGACATATGTTCTCTCCAGCACACCGGTTCAGTGCTTTATATACTGAACAGAGGCTAAAGTATTAGCCTTTGTACAACCTGCTTTGTAACCCCCTCCTCCTACAACAGGATGCAGATGAGGATACTAAGAACCAGGGCTATGCACGTGGCTAAGGAAAGAGAGGGAGGGAGAGAGGGAGAGGGCACTTAGAGCCCTGATGGGTTAGTCTCCAAGTCTAATCTTGTCTCTAACTTTTCTCCCATACTGCCTTAGTCCCATTTCCCGCAGTAGTGGAGGAGGTAAGCAGAACCTAGGCCCAGGGAGGAGGCTGGCACCTTAGTTATAGGTATCACCAGTGGCCAGACTCCATGCCTGGTCCTCTCAGCACAGCAGCTGGAACTCTGGGAGATGAGCTGAGGTCTCTGAGCTGCCTATCCCCAGATTCCAGGACTTCCAGATGCCACCCAGTTAGCCTGTTTCTGATAAGCGCCCTGCTCCCAGGCAAGCATTTTCTCTTGGTTATCTGATTTAGCCTCAGGCCAGTCCTGGGGAGTCTTTGGTTTGTCTCTGTAATGTTACTAAGAAAGAAACAGACCAAAAGAAAGCCCAGCCTACAACTGAGGCAGGAGTGCAGCCCAGGTCAGTGTGCTCCAGAGTTGCTGGCCCTCTCTGACGAATTTGCATCCTTGGGCAACACCGGCCTTTAACCCTATCAATAACTCTTTGAAGAACCAAAGGACGTTATGTTCTCATCATCCTACTCTTGTTTGATGGATGACAAAGCTGAGGCCCAGAGGGGTGAGTGACTCTTGCCAAGGTCGTACATCAGGTAGAAACCAGAGTCCTAGGGATCATTGAGTCATTGCAGGAAACTGGGACATAACCTCAGTTGTTTGTTGAAATTCTGTTTCTTCTCTTCCCGTTTCTTCCCCTCTCTCCTGCAGCAGGGCATGCCCTGTGCTGTGTGTGTGTGTGTGTGTGTGTGTGTGTGTATAGGGGGCATGCCTTCTTATTTTCTTGATTGATTTCACCCTGCTCTTCTCCCTATCTCTGTGTGCAAAGGTCCCTGGAAGCCACCATGGCTCTGGGCCCAGCAGACAGCTAGGACAAATAAAAGGGGCTGATGGAGGCTACCCCTACTTTTTCCCTCCCTCCTGGCCTCTGGCTTGCTCCCTCCTGGCTCTGGCTTCAGGCCTGCACTGGCTCCGGGTTAGTGGACAGGAGGCAGACAGTTCCTCCTGCATGTCTAGGCCCTGTACCAGAGGCAGATGCTGACTATGAACCCCAGAGGCAAGGCAGAGGGCTGCTTAGAACCCAAACCCAGGTTTCCCAAAGCCCAGGCTTAAAGAAATATAAAATATTTTTTCAGTCATTCAACCAGGGAATCGTCTAGACCTGGCATCTTTTTGCTTTATGTGACTGAAACTCATCCCTTCTGCTCTCTGGGCTGTCTTGTCACCTGCCATTGGACCTTTCTGATTTAAAGGACTTCTGAACTCAGTGGCTAAGCCAGGGCACATGGGGAAGAGAACAGGGAAGCCCTGGCAAGTGTGCTCTGGGTGACCTGTGCGCAAGTCTTTTGATGCTTACTGTATGTCTCTCTGTGTGGCAGGCAGAGGACAACTCCTGGGTTCTTTCTAATGCTTTCAGAACTTACTGGAGAGAGGGAAGGCAATTATAGGTGCATCCAGACCCACAGGACATAGGTTTGTAAGCAGCAGGGGTGACCCAAGAAGGAACCAGGACCTATGACAAGAGCAGACTGGTGTCAGTATCTCTGGGGCCTTAGAATTAGAACATCTGTGAGAGTTCTTGAGAGCCTCTTAGTAAACTGGTTGATAGGGACTTGTCTCCTGGTTTCTGGTCCTGTGGTCCTCTGGTGCTTTGGCAGAAGCTCTAGATGTGCTCTCCTGGCCTGGACTCACTGTCTCCCTGTCCCATGCCACAGGCACTTGGCGTACAGTCTCTCAATCTAGTGTCCTGGTCTTAATACTCGTCTCACGAGCACCGCATTCTCCTGTGACATATGGCTCATGGGGACCTTCCTTACCTTTGGGACTCAAAGCCATCCTGGGAAAGACAGGGGTATATAGGGCTGGGACCACTGAGTCTGCCATCATTCTGTGAGGTAGGACTCTTTGGTCCAATGGAGTAGATGTGGAAAATGGAGGCTCAGAGCAGAGGGGTCCACTTGTACAGGACCAAACAGAAGTGGCTGAAGCTGGATCAGAACTGAAGTCTTTGCCTCCCCCTGTCTTCTCTCTGTCTCTTGGGCTAGTACTCTCAGTCCTGTGAGCCTTTCTGCCTCCAGAACCCCACAGAGATTCACCCGCTGTCTTTGGGTCTCTCTGTGCTGTGTCATTGTGAGAGGATATCTTGGAGGGAACCCAAATGGGTAAAAGTCCAGGTCCTCACTGTGTGATCTGAAGGGTCACTTCACCTCTCTAGGTCTGTTTTCTGGTCTGTGATGGCAAAGCTGAGAAGGGGATATGGTTTTAGGAGCTGGAGGAGTTCAGCTCCTGGTTTGGCCTTTGCTTCTTGAGGGTCAGTGAGTCCATCTCTGTGGGAAGTTGCAGGGCAGGTGGTTTGTAGAGGTGGTCCAGGACGGTAATGTGAGTGTACTTCTGGGCATTGGTAAGGATGGTCAACTAAAGCCTTGGTGGTCTGTGCCAGCAAGAAAGTCCCCTAGGTGAGCACTCTGAATCCAGGGATAGCTCTGAGGAGTCTACCTTGACCTGACTGACATAGGAGTCCTAGAAGAAGAGGCCTCCAGAGATGTCCCGGGGAAGAGAGTTCTAGAGAGGTTCCCAGGGCTATGTGTGTGCAATGGGGAAGATACACTAAAAGTAGGAATAGTCAGCAGTGGCTGGGGGTGTTGGGGAAACCTTTCTAGCTTGGGGTGCCTGTTTGAGTTGAAGCTCTACAAGAGAGAACACAGGTTCAAAGTGTTAGCTGCGTGGTGGCTCTGGGCTGCTTCTACTCCCTCCTCTGTTCGATGTGGACAGAATTATCAGTTTGCCTGTGTTCTGTCCTTCAGTTACTCATCCAGTGGACATCACTGGACCCGGGCTGGAAGTAGGGGACAGTCAGGAGTTGAAGGGTTCCCAGTTGAACCCAGAGTGGCCACTGAGCCAGCCAATCCTGGAGTACGATGCCTAGGGGGTGGCTTTGGAATTGAGGGGAGAGTAGGAGTTTGTCAGCATCCAGAGCACAGGTACAAAGAGGAGGTTAGGATGGAGGAGACAGGTCAGGGCATTGGAAGAGATGCCCTGGTTGAGAACAGGGAGTAGAAAGGGATTAGTGAGCTAGGCCAGGCCTTTGGCTTTCTGGAACTAGGGGTCTTAGGATGCCGGTGTTTTGCTGTTGGGAGAGGCTGCACCTGCCTGGACAGTGGTACTGAGTCTGTGCCTGAGTAGATGCTGAGGCCAGTGCAGCTTGGGATCCGCCTGGAAGGATGAGGAGGGGTGGGAAAAGGGAAGGGCAAAGTGTGCTGAGGTAGAAGATGTGGGGTGCACGGCCCCTGTGCTGAGGTAGAAGATGGTGGGGTGCATGGCCCCTGTGCCGAGGTAGAAGATGGTGGGGTGCATGGCCCCTGTGCCAAGGTAGAAGATGGTGGGGTGCATGGCCCCTGTGCCGAGGTAGAAGATCGTGGGGTGCACGGCCCCTGTGCTGAGGTAGAAGATGGTGGGGTGCACGACCCCTGTGCTGAGGTAGAAGATGGTGGGGTGCACGGCCCCTTGTGGCCCTTGCTCTGGTGGTGGGCGGGGGAGTCCAGGCTATGTCCCTGTCGCAGGTAGGGGAGTCCAGGCTATGTCCCTGTCGCAGGTAGGGGAGTCCAGGCTATGTCCCTGCCGCGGGTAGGGGAGTCCAGGCTATGTCCCTGTCGCGGGTAGGGGAGTCCAGGCTATGTCCCTGTCGCGGGTAGGGGAGTCCAGGCTATGTCCCTGTCGCAGGTAGGGGAGTCCAGGCTATGTCCCTGTCGCGGGTAGGGGAGTCCACAGCTCCTAGGCTGACTTAGTGCCCTCCACACCCAGTTCCCCAGGCTCCAGCTTTTAAACTTTAACGAGCCTCAGCTCAGTTTCCAGCCGAGAGTGTTTAAAGTTTCAGGAGATGAGAGAAAAGACCAGTCCTGGAGACAACTGGGTCCTCTTTCTTCCCTTGTGTTTCTGTGCCTGGATGGACCACCTGGAGCCAGAGGCCTGGGTACCATGACCCTGGAGACTTGGCTTTCTGTGCAGGTCTGGGACCTACACTGGACCTCTCTACAGTGTTCCCAAAGGACTGGGTGCCAGGTCACCAACAAGCATAGATGGGGATAGAACCCTGTCACAGCCCAGACAGACCCCTTACCTGGGCGGATGATCATCCTCCAGCCATAGGAGGAGGGACAAAGCTCAGAGGAAGTGTCAGGTTGGCAGTGTTCCCAACCCTCTCAGCACTCTTTATGTCCCCTTCTAGCATGCTTGTGTTGTTGTAGATGCTATAGGTCCCTATAGGGACTCAAAAACATGGGATTGGAGAGTCCCATGCCAAATACACACTCTTGTCACTTGCCATTAAATGGAGCTTGTGACCAGTGGCTCAGGGCAGCTGGCACTGTTTTCTGAAGCTGTATGTATGTATGTATGTATGTATGTATGTATGTATGGTATGGTTTATGTGTATGTGCACATATACATGCATGTGCATATGCCATGGCAGGAATGTGGAGGTCAGAGGGCAACTTGAGAGTTGTTTCTCTCCTTCCACCATGCACATCCCAGATGTTGAATGCAGGCTCTTAGTCTTGGTAGCTGGCACCATCTCACTGGCCCTCTCTGGCGTACCACTGCCTTCCTGCCTTCCAGCCTGGGATCCCAAAAGGCAGGCATATGCCACATCTCTATAATCTTTCTGTCCTGGGGCAGGTATACAGTATCTGCACAGATGGGAAGTAGGGCTAACACCTGGGCCATTTAATCTTATTGGGTTTCTGTCACAATGCTTATCTGTGCTGGCTCCCAAAGGTTCCCTCATCATTTCCTAGTCCTCGCTCTCTGTCTTTGGACCTTTCTAGATGTCTCAGGACCTAGGAATGGGTGAGAGATGATAAGACTTGCTGTAGAGAGAGGCCTGGTAGCTAGAGGGGATCTGTGTCCCCTATGTGTCTAGCATGCGTGTATTCATGCATACATGCATTTAATCACAGAGTCCATACATTTAAAGAGTGCATACTATATGCCAAGCATAGTGTTCTGCAGGAATTTGGCTCCAAATCACACTTATCAGACCCTGTTGTTATGAGGTTCATATCCTGTCAGGGATCCAAGCAAAACAGAAGCAAACAGCTGAAGAAGATACCAGAGGGTGGCTCTGTTCTAAGCACAGGGTAATTTGGTGGGGGCGGAGGATTCTGCATGTGGGTTTCTGTGTATGGAACTGGACTGTGGGTGGCTGTGTGCGATACAGCCTTCGGATAGGTGGACTGAGAGCCCCTCAGAAGCAGGTGCAAGGTTCCCCAACCCCAAGCAGGCATCTGAGACGTTTGGGTCATTCCACACTGGATGCATGTGTGTGCCAAGTGTGAGTCTCTGTGTTTCTGTGTCTGGCATTACTCTGTGTGTGAGTCACACCCCCTCACTGCAGGAGCAGAGTTGTCTCTGATCCAATTATGTCTGCTCAGCTGTCTCCTGGCAGCTCCTGCCCCCTGGTGCAGCTCTGGCTCTGCCATGGCTTCCCCTTCCTGCTGCTTCTGAAGCCTCTGTCTGCCTCTGGCTTCCCTTTTCCAACCTTCTCTTCCCCTGCCTGGTAACTGCCTGTGTCCCTGGTGCTCTGCTTGGTCCTTTTCTCCCCTCCCCACTCTCTTTCTTTCCCTTGTCTCAGTTGTGTATTCATTTAGCAAGCCTCCTCTTCTGTTGTCTACCGACTCTGCCAGCTATTGTGTTGTGGGTATGGAGACGGATCAGACCTGGGCCCTCCCCTCCAGAGACTCCAGGCCTGGTGGAGAGACAGGGAGAGCCTTCACAGTAGTGCTGGGACAGACTTGTGCTGAGAATAGTGACCGACAGACAGCCTGAAGATGGGAGCAGGGTGTGAGACAGGACTTCCACAGGGAGCAGTGCCTAGGCCTAGCCAGATGCTGGAGGTCTGTGAGCACCTAGATGGGGCAGATGCACACACTGGGGCGGACAGTTGGATTTTATCCTGAAGCTTGGAAAGGGAGAGGCTTCTGAGCTTGGCAGTGCTGTTGTCAGTTCCAGGGCTTAGAAACCTCCCCGGTCAAGAGACCTATTGACTAGGAACCTGGAGACTTGGGACGGGGATATGGCTACAGAGGCCAAGCAGGGATGGTAGGGCAGAGAGGAAGGAATTGGTTCAGAGCCAAGCCTGGGTTCCAGGCACTGAAGGGGGAAGCAGGTACTTTGGACAGCTAACAAGTTTGTGTTGGACATGGGGAACCCTGGGGGGCTGTCTAGGGCTTTATGCCCAGGAGATGACTGAGGCAGAAGTCCAGTGCTTGCTAGATAGTTAGGGCTCCTCATCCACGGTGGTGGTCTCTGATACCAGGGGAGTGTTTGTCATTATCTGTCTGAGTGTCCAGTAGTGTCTTACGTCACTGGTCCCCTGCTCTACCTCGTTTTCTACCTCCCTGTTATACCTCTCGTTCCCAGATCCCCCTCCCTCCTCTGTCTCCGCCTGCCCTCGTGGTAAGAGCGGAAAGGCAGAAGGATAGAACAGGAGGTCAGCCTCTGCAGCCTTCATCTCTGCTCAGAGCTGGGCCTGCTGCTGAGGGTGGGGGTGGGGGTGGGGGGGTCCAGGGAAGCTGCAGGAGACCAGTGGGAGGGAGGGCACCAGGCAGAGCAGGGATGAGTCACCCAGCCTTGGATGGAGAGCAGCAGAGAAGGGCCTGGGTGGGTCCTCGAAGGAAGCTCTGTATACAGAAGACACAGCAGGCCATCTCTCCTCCACCAGTCTTGGAGATGCCTGGGAAAAGTTGAGTCTCAGGTGGTTGTTGCAGGACCCCTTCCCTTCAGAGAAGGCTGTGGGGACCATTGGCCATTTTCCAGTTAGACTACTGAGCTGGAAGACAGGGACAGAGACTTTGTATTAGGCTGAGAGATGTATGTTCTTTTTTTTTTTTTTTTTTTTTTTTTGGTTTTTCGAGACAGGGTTTCTCTGTTTAGCCCTGGCTGTCCTGGAACTCACTTTGTAGACCAGGCTGTCCTCGAACTCAGAAATTCGCCTGCCTCTGCCTCCCGAGTGCTGGGATTAAAGGCGTGCGCCACCACGCCCGGCCCGAGATGTATGTTCTTTATACTTCTCCAGTAGGCTCACCCCAAGTAAAGGTAGCCCCAAGAGCCCCTCTTCATTCCTCACATAACCCTATAAGCTCCAGCCTCTAGTATGGACAGCCCTCACTTGACCTAGTGCTAGCCCACCTGGCATTCCCTGGTTCTCTCACAGACTTAGGGACCAGGCTTCGGGGTAGACTTTGGGTTACATTGGCTCTAGGCAGGTTCTTCTGTACCCCTTTTCCAAACCGCCATTCATTCTCATAGAGTGGGCAAAGCTATCCAGCCACTAGCACAGAACCTGGCACGGCAGGCACTCCATTAACAGTTGCTGAATGGATGAATGAATGAGCAGGTTGAGTACCCAAGGGACAGCTCCATTTCCTGCCTTATCCTTGTTCACTCAGGGTGACTCAGGTTACCGCATGCAACTGCATGTGCCTTCTTCCCGAAGCTGGTTCCCGGCTTGTACCAGTCTCTGCCAAGGGCCTTTTCCCCCTTTCGCCTGGGTGCCACCTGCTCATCTGGCTTTCCTTTAGGATTTGGCTTTGCCATGTTTTCCTTTGCCTGTAGTTCCTCTTTCTTCTGTCTCTGCCCTGACCCTGCAGGGTCATCATTACCTGCTTCCTGCCCTGGCCCAGGAGTGAGTGGCCTGAGACCCCTCTGGTTCCTACTTCTAGCCCAGTCTCTTTGGCCATCAGTGGTATAAAAGCCAGATACTGCTGAGCACTTCCAATAACCTGTGTCAGCCCACAGTGTCAGGCCTCAGCCTGGGTGAGCCTGGGCTCTCAGGTCCAGAGACATGGTCTTAGAGCTTCTGAATAGAACACCTTCAACTTCAACAAGTCCTCCTTTTTCTCCTCGTCCTCCTCTTCTTCCTTGCCCCCCCCCCCTTTCTTGAGACAGGGTTATTCTGTGTTGCCCTGGCTGTACTGGAACTTGCTCTGTAGACCAGGCTATCCTCAAACTTAGAGATCCACCTGCCTCTGCCTCCTGTGCTGGGATTAAAGGTGTGCACCATCACCACCCGGCCTGGACAGAACTTCTAATTAGGAGGACACCAAAATGTGTTTCTTCACAGGTCTTACTATAGCCAGGCTGACATCTAACTAATTTATTCTCCTGCATTAGTATCCTATGCACTAGGATTACAGATATGTGAGATGAAACAGTGGATTTTTTTTTTTAAATTTCATAAATATTATAGCAAGAGTAAGAATTCAAAAATCAAAACCAAAGGTTCAAGAACTAGATATGCTGTGGCAGGAGGACCACGTAAACTCAAGAGTTTGAGGCCAGCCCAGATAAACAGCAGAAACCTTGTGGGGTAGGGTGTCAGTGGAGAGAATGAGGGGTGCTATGTAGCTTGTTTGGTACTTGGTAGAGTGCTTGCTTGCCTGGTAGGCACACACTTGAAGCCTTGTGTTTGGTTCTCAGAACTTTATAAACTGGGTGTAGTGGTGTAAGCCTATGATCTCTGTACTGGGGAGGTGCAGACTGGGGGTGGTAGGGCAGAACTTTGAGATGATCTTTGGCTATGTAGCAAGGCCAAGGCCAGCCTGGTCTACATGAGACTGTCTCTCTCTCTCTCTCTCTCTCTTTCTTTCTTTCTTTTGTTTGTTTGCTTGTTTTTAATTTAAAAAAAAAAAACAACAACAGACCAAACCAAACTAAACCAGACCAGACCAAACCAGACCCTGGTTTCCCAAAGGGGCCATCCCCACACTCCTTCCAGCTCTTTTTCAAGGGTGCAGGTAATCCGTGCGTCATTGACACCATGCACAGCTTGTGTGCTGTTTTGTTCATTTAAATCTGCATGGGTAGATGTTGCTCACATCACTAGAGTTATTAATTCATGAACAGTTCTGGCAGCTGCTTTCTACCAGGCCTACTCTGGGCTCTGAGAGTTTGCCCCCCTTCGCCCGTCCTGGGGGGTGGGAGTGGGGCAGGGTGGACAACACAGTAACCCTCTTGATGGCTGTGCAGTCCTCAGGGTGATGTGTCATTCTGAACGGAACTGGCCTTGCTTATGCTGTTCTCCAATATAATTTTCTAATTACAAATTCAATAATACACTCATGAATATTGTAACAGAACTTTTCTTATTTTATTTTTTCCTGAGCTTAGATTTTTTTTTTCCCTGAGTCCTGGGGATTGAACCTAGGCCCTCATGCAGGCTAGGCAAACACTCTATCTCAGTTCTTTGTGTGTTAGGTGCATGTGTGTGCATGTACATGTATATATACAGAGGCCAGAGCAAAATCTTGGCTATCACACCTCATGTACCATTCACCTTGCTGCTGCGGCTGCTGCGGCTGCTGTGGCTGCTGTGGCTGTTGCGTCTTCTCTTCTGTTGTTTTGGTTCTAATGTCTCTCATGGGTTGGAACTTGACAAATAGCCTAGGCTGGCCCATGTGCATCAGTGACATGCATTTCTCAATCTCTTGAAGTGCTGGGATTAGCAGTTTGGGTTCCTGCCCTTTAAAAAATTTTAAAAATTGTATTAAATTTTGTATGTGTTGGTGTTTTGCCTACATGTATGTCTGTGTAACATGTGCCCGTGCAAGCCAGAAGAGGCATCAGATCTCCTATGACTGGAGTCATAGATGGTTGTGAGCTCCATGTGGGTGATAGGAATTGAACTTAGGTCCTCTGGAAGAGCAAGTACTCTTAACCTCTGAGCCATCTCCCCAGCAACCCCACCCCCACCACGCTTAATATCAGTTGTAAGGATCAAACCAGGTCCTGATTCCTGAAAATCAAATACTTAGCAACTAAGTCTTCTGATTTTGGGTGTGGGTGTGGGTGTGTGTAGGGGCCTGTGCACTCACCTGTGATGTGTAAATGTAGAGCCAGAGGTGGATATCTGGTATCATCTTTTGCTCTCCAGTCGTAGTTTTTCATATAGGGCCTCAATGAGCCTGCGCCTGCTATTTCAGCTGCGGTGAATGCACATGAGCCCCTGGGACCCACCCATTCTCACCATGCAGTGCTGGAGTTACAGATGTCTGCTGCAGTGCCTGGCAGTGAGCTCCTGGGACCTACCCATTCTCACCATGCAGTGCTGGGGTTACAGATGTCTGCTGCAGTGCTGGGCTCTGCCATGGGTGCTGGTGATCTGAACCCTGGTCCTTATGCCTACACAGCAGCCTCTTTACTGGCTGAGTCTTCTCCCCAGCCCTGTCCCTGAGCTTTTTCTTTTTTCTTTTGAGACAGGGTCTCATTAAGCTGTCTAGGCTGGCTTTGAACTTGCAATCTTCCTGCCTTAGCCTCTCAAGTAGCTAGGATTTCATGGCTGTGCAAACCAGGCCTGGCTTGGCAATTATTTTCTAGAATGATACAGCTAGATGTTACTGCCACTGCATATCATTCTTTTCCTTGGGTGGTGGCTGCTGAGGGCCCGATCCAAGGCTTTGCTCTATTTGTATCACTAAGCTATAGCTAGAACCCTGGGTAACACTGTAACCTCATCCTTATAAGGAGTGAGTATTTCATATATTAGTGGGCATATTCATATGCTAGTTTATGAATATAAATAGGTACCTCAATATTTTTCTGATGGTGATGATGATAATGATTGGTTTTTCAAGACAGGGTTTCTCTGTAGCCCTGGATGTCCTGGAACTCACTCTGTAGACAAGGCTGTCCTTGAACTCAGAGATTCAACTGCCTCTGCCTCCTGACTGCTGGAATTAAAGGTGTGCATCACTACACCCTGCCAGATTATTATTTTTTGAGACAGAGATCTCATAATGATGGCCAGGCTAGTTTTCAAAGGGCGTCCTTCCTCCTTCCGCCTCCTAAGGAGCTGAGATTGTAGGCCCACAGTCCTAACTAGCTCATTTACTTATTTGACTATTAAAGATCTTAAGAAACAAGTTCCAGATCTTGCCTGGAGCTGCCTCTTGGTATTTCTGATCCACTCCAACCCTCTACTCCTTTGTCAGAGGAATTTTCCTTAAGGCAAAAAATATTATAAGTACCTAGTGGTCTTTCCCAGCTGTGCAGGTGTCTGAATTGAATTGGAACACTATGAGTTAGTAGCCAGTATCCAGCATTCTGAGTTAGAGAAGCCTATACGGGCACAGCCTCTCTATGGGCCCTGTTCACAAAGCAGCTCTTAAGTGAGCACTTGGTCTATGTCAGGGGCCACAGAACTGCAGGCAGAAGAATGCAATGCCTACTTGAGACAGAACGATTGCCTGGAGAGGAGAGGACAAGGAGGTCTGGGGCACAGCACAGCCTGAAGAATTTAGGAACAAGACAGCAGACACATTAGGAGAGGAGGCAGTGAGGGGATGTCCTGGGAGGCATTTGGGACAGACCTGGAGGAGTGGCTACCTGGCTTCCTATCATTGCAGGACTGACAGGTGTCTTTCCTCTTCCCTTTTGCCAGCCTCTGGAGAAGGGTCTTAGGAGTTTGCATTCTGGGGACCCCAGAATCCTAAGACAAGAAGCAGGTCCTCCCTCAGATGCCCTGGGCCTGGTTTCCTGTGGAAATGGCGAAGTGGAGGGAGAGCCAGAGCAGAGACTGTGGGGCTTGTGCCATCTGGGCTGCTCAGATCCCCTAGGGACTCCTGGTCCTGCCCACATAGGGCAGAGCCTGGCTATAGATCATTAAAGGCGACTGGGTTGTTCTACACAGGTCTTCCTAGAGCAAGAATCCACCTGTTTGTCCACTCAACCTCTCTTTTCTTTATAACCTTGCCCTATGGAGGTTATCAGGAAGACACTCCTTGGGTGTGGCCAGTAGAAGGCACATATTTGAAGGCTTTTTGTGCAAGCCTCTCTAATCCTCATAGTGCCCTCCAGGGAACGGTGATCCTCCTCTGACAGGTACAGAAGCCAGGACTTAAAGCTTCTTTCTTTGCTCAAGCTAAAACCACGTAGCCAGGATGCAGCAAGGAGAGATCTGTCGCATGCACAACAGTCCGGAGATGCTAGGGAAATTGAGAGCCTGTGGGCCCTGGCAGGGCACTGTGATAGCCTGAGGCTTCTCAGGCAGAGCCCAGGAACTGGGTTTCAGAAAAGCATGGCCCTGTCTTTGAACTTGGGGAGGTGTGGTAAAGCAAGTCAGATGAAGAATCCGTTAGCTCTTCCTCTCTGGCCATCCATCCCTCCAGAAGGTCTTAAGCACAGCATTGTATGGTCCTTGGACAGCAGGCTTTGGTTGCCAGCATGCTTATTTTAGTTGGGCAACAATTCTGATGCTTTGGCAACAGAAGTCTGTGAATTCCGGTTTTCTGCTCTGGTACTATGTGGCCTCGGTCCATTATACCTCTCTGGGCCTGTTTCAGCATAGTGCATTGGAAGGTTATGAGGGTGATGTGCTTTCCCACTGGGGAGGCTTAGCCCAGAAAAAGGTAAGGGAAGACCTACTAACTTCTCAACACAAATATCTGAGCAGATGGTCCTGTGAAGGGAGCAACCATTAAGAAACCAATAAGACAGATATGGCCTTGTTCTATGGAAACCTGCCAGGTAAGAACAGCCATATTTTGAGTGTTCACAATACTCTAGGCATATTTCATACATTATCTCATCTAGTCACAATATTCTTAGGAGGTCGTTGTCGTTATTGTCCCAGTTTTTTATGTGAGGAAACCAAGGCTTGTGTGTTAAGTCTTGTGCCTGGGGATAATAGCTGGGTTATGCAGTAGAATTGTCTGCTGCAGAGTGTTCATGGGTGTTCCCTGGCAGGCCTCCTTGCTTATCCAGTTCCTTCTGCTGTGGCTCTGTGGGTTTGGGGTGCTGACTTAGGGCTATGCTCGGGAGTTCTGGGTAGCCTCACACAGTCATAGGGGTCCATCCCCATATCAAGATTTGGAGACAGTTCAGGGGACACTTGGTCCCTCTGGGACTCACTTGTAACATAGAAACTGCCACACACACTATATTCACACAAGCTCTATCCACACATGCTCTATTCATACACACTATATTCACAAATGCTATATCCAGACTTTGAAAGCTTTATAGCCCAGCAGGAATCATAGCACTCTCTACTCCTGAACTTGGCAAACATCCCCCTCCTAGACTGAGCTTCTCCAGGAAGCCTGCTTCACACTGGCCCCTGAGGAGCCAGGCTGCTCTGAGCCCTACCAGGCATGTTAGGTCACCTTCCTTGTCTGGAAGTTACAGTAAGCCCAGGCTTCACATTCACCTCTGCCTCCTTTGACTCAGGACAGAGCTGGAACTGGGGGCTGCGAGTTAGGTGGTGGGGTCCAGCCACACACTTTCATGGACTAGGAAAGCAAACGGAGGCAGAGGGAAATGACTTCCTCAAAGCCATGTTTTATAGGTATAGGTTGGAGTTCATGCTTGAATTTTTTTGATGCTGATAGATCCCACAGCTTTGGCCATGCCAAAACTCCATCCTCCTCTTTCCTGAACTTTAAAACTCTTTTTAAAATGAAATGTATTAATGCTGCAATGTGTTTACTTGTGCATGCATGTGTGTTTGTGTGCAAGTGCATGTGTGTGCATGTATGTGTGCGTGCCAATCATCTTATTCAAAGGCTGAAGGTGGGGAAGGGTCTGAAGATGTGACCTGGTGTCCTCAGCCAGGCACATCCATCTGGCTGCCTCATCACTGACAGCTGGGACAGGCCTCTGCTGGGAAGGTGAGAATCCGGCTACTACTGGGAATGGGTGGTATGGGGCTGAGAGCAGCCTGGCTCCTCAGGGGCTGGTGTGGAGCAGGTTTCCTGGAGAAGCTCAGTCTAGGAGGGGGATGTTTGCCAAGTTCAGGGGCAGAGAGTGCAGTGAGGACCTAGGCCCAGAGCCAGACAAGAACACAGTCTCCTGGCTGGCTGAGCTTGTCCACCTGGCTCAAGTTTCTGTGCCATGGCATACATACTCTAATACTCCAAATGTCTCTGGTTCCAAATATGCTAGTACCAATGGATGATTTCAGGTCTGGGTCACAGATGAGCTATACGATGAGCCTGGGACATCTTACTGAGCTTGAAAGATCTTACTCAGTGAATGACAAAGACCTTGTCTGGAAGACATGAGAACCAGCCTGAAGGCTGACTAGCTTCTCAGGATTTACCAGACCTCTGGAAGTTTTACTACTGAAAGTAGCCAGTTCTAGAGACCACAGTTCCTGGTAAACTAGGTCAGGCATCACTCTACCATGAGCTACATCGAAGACAAGCCGATTAAAATGAGTAATGAACAAAACAGTGAAAACAGACTCTACTGAACCCAGTTAGAAACCAAAGTAGCCTTTCCAACTTGGGGCCGAGAATGGCTCCTGCAAAGAAGGGCGGCAAGAAGAAGGGCCATTCCGCCATCAACGATGTGGTGACTAGAAAATACATCATCAACATTCACAACCGCCTCCATGGAATAGGCTTCAGGAAGTGTGCTCCTTGGGCATTCAAAGAAACCTGGAAATCCGCCGTGCAGGAGATGGGTACTCCTGATGTGTGCATTGACACCAGGCTTAGTAAAACTGCCTGGGCCAAGGTAATAAGGAATGTTCCATGTCACATCTGAGTGTGTTTGTTCAGAAAATGTAATGAGGGTGAGGATTCACCAAACAAGTTTATACGGTGGTAAGTTACATGCCTGCTATCACAATTGAAACTTTACAGACGGTCAATCTGGATGAGAACTAACCCGCTGAACGTCAGATAAGGCTGCAGAACAGGAAAAAAAAAGACAGAAAGAGATAAATTGAAAAGAAACCAAAGTATATACAGTTCTGGTAAAATAGATGCAATGTATGATCAGGAATGAATTATGTATATAGTTTCAAGGCACCGCCTATCCAATACTTATTCATTACAAGGGAAAATAAGAGCCTAGGAAATGGCTTAGTAAGTAAAGCATTTGAAATGCAAGTGTGAAGGCCTAGGTATGGTCCCCATCACCTATGCAAATGCTGGACAGGCCTGGCAGCCCTTCTGCCATCTCAGTACTATGAGACAGAGCTGGGGGAATTCCTGGGACAAGCTGGACTGCTGAGCTCTTGGTTCACGGATGAATCCTGCCTCATTAAACAAAGTAGAGAGTTATCAAGTAAGACATTCCATGTCAACTTCTGGCCTCTACACACACGTGCACATGCATGTGCATCCAAGTACAGGGGCAGAGAGTGCAGTCAGGACCAAGGCCCAAAGCCATGCAATAGCATGGTGTACTGAGTTGCTGAGCATGATGTACATAGCCTAACACTCAAAATGTCCCCGGTTGCAAACACATAAAGTGGGAGAAATAACTTCACAGTAGAGAAAGCTGGTTGATTTGTGAATGTTACTCGGCCAAGTTACAATGGTGTGTTCCCTAATAGAATGCAGGAAAGAGTATGATCAGTACTTATGTGGTATCTTCCTCATGGAGGTGTTCTTTCTTTGAGTACTTCCTTTCTAGCTCGGTAAGATGTCCCAGGCTCACTGTATATTTTCTGTGACCCAGACCTGAAATTATCCATTGGTACTAGCATATTTAGAACCTTTTGAGTGTTAGGCTACACATGCCATGGCACAAACTTGAGCCAGGTGGACAGGCTCAGCCATTTGGTAAACTGTGATCTTGTCTGGCTCTGGGCCTTGGTCTTCACTGCTCCTGAACTTGGCAAATATTCCTCTCCTAGACTGAGCTTCTCCAGGAAGCCTGCTTGCTTCACACCAGCCCCTGAGGAGCCAGGCTGCTCTGAGCCCTACCAGGCATGTTAGGTCACCTTCCTTGTCTGGAATTTACAGTAAGCCCAGGCTTCACATTCACCTCTGCCTCCTTTGACTCAGGACAGAGCTGGAACTGGGGGCTGCGAGTTAGGTGGTGGGATCCAGCCACACACTTTCATGGACTAGAAAAGCAAATGAGGCAGAGGGAAATGACTTCCTCAAAGCCATGTTTTATAGGTATAGGTTGGAGTTCATGCTTGAATTTTTTTGATGCTGGTAGATCCCACAGCTTTGGCCATGCCAAAGCTCTGGCCTCCTCTTTCCTGAACTTTAAAACTCTTTTAAAAATGAAATGTATTGCCGGGCGTGGTGGCGCACGCCTTTGATCCCAGCACTCGGGAGGCAGAGGCAGGCGGATTTCTGAGTTCGAGGCCAGCCTGGTCTACAGAGTGAGTTCCAGGACAGCCAGGGCTATACAGAGAAACCCTATCTCATAAAAAAAAAAAAAAAGAAAAAAGAAATGTATTAATGCTGCAATGTGTTTACTTGTGCATGCATGTGTGTTTGTGTGCAAGTGCATGTGTGTGCATGTATGTGTGCGTGCCAATCATCTTATTCAAAGGCTGAAGGTGGGGAAGGGTCCGAAGATGTGACCCGATGTCCTCAGCCAGGCATATCCATCTCCCCATCCCCCACCCCCCACCCCAGCTGACAGCTGAAACTCTTCACTTTTTTTTTTTTTTTTTTGGTTTTTCGAGACAGGGTTTCTCTGTATAGCCTTGGCTGTCCTGGAACTCACTTTGTAGACCAGGCTGGCCTCGAACTCAGAAATCTGCCTGCCTCTGCCTCCTGAGTGCTGGGATTAAAGGCATGCACCACCACCCCCGGCTACTCTTCATTTCTAATTATGTCTTATCCCTCAAAATGTAGTTGTGACCTGGGGTACCTTCATACTTTAAAATTTTTGTTAATAGCTGGGCATGGTGGCACACACCTATAATCCCAGCACTTGTGAGGCAGGTGCTGGAGGATCTCTGAGTTTGGGGCCAGCCTGGTCTACAGAGTGAGTTCTAAGACAGCCAAGGGAAAACCTGTCTCAAAAAAAAAAAAAAAAAAACCAAAGTGGGGAGGGGAGATTATTGCTGAAGCAGTACTACAGACATTTCAGAAACTCAGAAATACAAATGAAAACGGTCATTGCACTTCTGGCAGAGAGACAGACGCTGTTGTGACTGAGATTTCTGTACCTTGAGCTTGTTCTAAGCGCAGATTTTCCTCACTGCTCTTTGTCACGTACTTTGGGGAAGGGGACAGAAATTTCCACCATTTGTTTCCATACAGTTTCAGTGCATCTAAGACTCAGATCACCTTCATGTTTCTCTAGTTGTCCCCTGAAATGTCTCTTGTAAGTGGGGGACCTGGTGGTGCAGGCCTGTCATCTGAGGCACTTAAGAGCTGAGGCAGGAAGATCATAAATTCAAGTCCAACCTGGGCAACTTAATGCGATCCCATCTCAAGCATAAGCAGCAAAAAGAGGCCCAGGGGTTTAGCTCAGTCATCGAACATTTGTTTTGCATGCATGAAGCTCTAGATCAAATCTCTTGTTAAAAGGAGGAGGAGAAATGTCCTAATTATAGCTGCTGTGTAATCCAGAGTCACACTTTACAGATGGTGGTGCTCAGGCCTGAAGAGATGGCTCAGCAGTTAAAAGCACCGGCTTCTCTTTTCAGAAGACCTGAGTTCAATACCCAGCACCAGCACATGGCAGCTTACAGATGTCTGTTACTACAGTTCCAGGGGACTGAACTCTTACACAGGCACACATACAGATAAAACACCAATGCACATAAAATAAAAATAAATCATTAAAAAAAAAAAAAAGCCCATACCTTTAACTCAAGCATTTAGGAGGTAGGGGTATGAAGGTCTCAGAGTTCTAGTTCATCCAGGTATACAGGGCTACACAGGGAAACCCTGTCTCAAAAACAAACAAACCGGGCTGGAGAGATGGCTCAGCGGTTAAGAGCACTGATTGTTGCTCTTCCAAAGGTCCTGAGTTCAAATCCCAGCAACCACATGGTGGCTCACAACCATCCGTAATGAGATCTGATGCCCTCTTCTGGGGTTTCTGAAGACAGCTACAGTGTACTTACATATAATAAATAAATCTTTAAAAAAAATACATGATGAAGGATTCTTTAAAAAACAAAAACAAAAACAAAACAAACCAACAATAACAACAAAAAACCAAATGGTGGCGCCCAGTCCCTTCATTAGGACACCTATTTGACAAAGTGCAGCTCATCTGCATAGACTAGGCTGGTGGTTCTGCAGGGCCCGGCTCTGCTCTCATGGAGTCCCGTAGCTGTGTGCTCTGTAGTTTCTGTAATCTGAAGTGGTGTGTAGGGCATAGGTGTTTCTTATACTTAGTATCCCCAGCCAGGAGCAGCCTATTGTGTGTTTTCATTGTGCCCAGGCCTGTCCTCAGTGAGGAGGGGGGGCAGTGCTTCCTCTCTTGGAGCTGAGTGTACTCACTTTCTCATGGGGAGAGAGCAGAGTATGTGGGTTTCCTGTGTTGGACGAATGTCAGTTCTGGGAGAGTATTATAGACTACACAGGAAAAAGCCGTTATACTTTGCTATGGGGGTTGGGCTCTTGGGGCAGGATAGAACAGGACATTGAATCTCACCTTTTTGAATACCGATCTTGAGAATTCTGGTTCTGTCTTCACTTGCTTCCCAGACATGTGAGCTGGATTAAGTCACAGCCCTGCTACTTAACCAGCCAGGCGACCTTGGCTGAGCACGTAACCTCTTTGAACCTCAATTCCCTCCTTGGCTTTGTTACCTGGCCTAATCGTTTGAAGGACTAAATAAAGCAAGGCGCGAAGCTTGGCTGTCCCCTCCCCTAGATGGGAAGCGCTTTGAGGGCACAGCTGAGTAATAATGAGAGGATGTCTGAAATAGACTCCTACCAATCCACTCTCTAGCCTAGGCTAGCCCTTGAACTTGGGGTGCTCTTCCTGCCCCAGCCTCTCAAGTGCTGGTGTTACAAAGCAGTTAAATCATACACACACACACACACACACACACACACACACACACAGACATGTGGCTAGGTGGTAAGGTGTATTTGGGAATTTGATTTTCCATTTAATGTGCACCTATCATCTTAAGCTCCTGGCCAAATTAACTGTCTGCCCACAAGCTGCTCCCAGCGGATAGGGAGGGCATAGACACAGTGTGCAGGAGCCTGGATGATTTGTCTGAAGAGGATATGGGGCTGAGTTGGGGGGCTGACGGTCCCTCGGTACAAGAGGTGTCTGGGGAGCTGAGCCAGGCTCATGATAAGAAGTGGCCCCTGTTCCTCTGTCTCCCCCAACCCTGTGCCCCTGTGCCTGTGGCCCTGACAACCGTGTCTGTCTGCAGTGCCGGATGGAATGCTGTGATGTGCCAGCTGAAACGCTCTACGATGTCCTGCACGACATAGAATACAGAAAGAAGTGGGACAGTAATGTCATTGAGACTTTCGACATCGCCCGCTTGACTGTCAACGCTGACGTAGGATATTACTCCTGTGAGCAGGCACAGAAGGAGACTCCAGCCCCCACACCCTCCATCCCCACCTCCCACCACGTCTCCTCTAACTCTCCCTCCCTCTGGTCCCTCCTGTGCTGGGCTGCTCGGGGACCTGCATGCTGAGAAGGAAAGCTGTGCTCTCCTTGGGCACGCTTACGTGCTCTCCCTGACACACACAAACACGTGCATATGCAGTTGGGTGCCACGTGCCACATACCACAGGGACACATTTTCAAGCACATGCAATTATAGTACTGTCCGTCTTTCAAATATATTCACATACACAGACAAGTCAGAGCAACGAGGTAAGGGCTGTGTGAGACCCTGGGGGGCAGGGTAGGCAGAGACAGTGGAGACAAGGGTGGTTCTCTGCTTCCTGGTTTCACAGTGTGTTTGTGGTAGGGGTTGGGGTACTTCTCGGGATGGGGAGGGCTGGCAGTTGATAGGATCCCAGTATTTCTGGCCTCCATCACACCCTCCCTTATAGGAAGATGGGCCAGCAGCCTGGCTGAATTGTTCCTTACCCTCTACAGGGAGGTGTCCCAAGCCCCTGAAGAACCGTGATGTCATCACCCTCCGCTCCTGGCTCCCTATGGGCGCTGATTACATCATTATGAACTACTCAGTGAAACACCCTGTGAGTTGGCCTGCCCTCCCCTGAGCACAGAAGGGTGATGGGCAGGGCTGGGCTGTGGCTGGCTGTCCAGTGACTTCAGTAGTGCATGGGGCCCGGTTTCCTTTCTGCACATCGAGGATGATGACTTCCCTTCGGGGCCTGTCAAGTAGCTCAGGGAAAGGGTGGTGTGGGCCGGCTCTGCGGTGAGTGGGTGGGATGACCTGATGTGGGTGACCAGCCCTTGGGATGAGTGAGGCTGGCCTATAAATGGGCTAGCAGGAACTAGAAGGCAGGTTCCTGTGGTGGGACTCACTTGAACTTCCTGGGCAGAGAGGGCAGGCAGGTGTAGTTAGCCTAGGCAAAGGTTCAGTGCCCACAAACGGACATAAGCCCTGACACAGCCTGGCACTCTCCTAATACACAGGGAGAAGGGACAAGGATGGCCTGGCCTGATTATTTTTCCTTAACCTACATTAAGTCTGGATGGGCACAACTGTCAAGAAATGTGAACAGCTATGGGTTCGTGTGTGTGTGTGTGTGTGTGTGTGTGTGTGTGTGTGTGTGTGTGTACCTTATAGAGACATTCCCTCTGTCTCTGTCCCTACCCAAATCTCACCTCCCTGTGCCTTCCATCTCCAGAAATACCCACCTCGGAAAGACTTAGTCCGAGCTGTGTCCATCCAGACGGGCTACCTCATCCAGAGCACGGGGCCCAAGAGCTGCGTCATCACCTACCTGGCCCAAGTGGACCCCAAAGGTGAGGGCTTTGCCCTGCAGCCCATCAACTGGCTCCTTCCCTGTACAGGGAATGAACTTGATCTGCCAGGCCATCTGAAGGCCATCTGTTAGGAGCCGTTTAGTACTGGGGGGATCTCTATCTAAAGCTAGTGGTTTGAAAGCAATGGACTCACAATGCTCCTCCCAGGAGTTTGGAACTGCCTTCCTGGTGCTAGCATTCCTAGCCTGAACTTGCTTTCGCTGCGCCTCCTTCAGCCACATTCCAGAGGCCTGAGCTTTCCAAGCTGTTCTTTCAGCTCACATCCGAGATGGCTGAGCCCTCATCTCTGTTGAGGTGGTCAGCCTCCTAGACATTTTCCTCAGGATGTCTTCTGGACACCTGAGACCTGTACCCAAATGTGAACTCACCACTGCCCTTCTTAGACCCACCCTTCGTCAAATCAGTAGCTTGCTTTCTAGTCCCCTTTGTTTAGAACTTGCCAGTTAGTTGGAGGTCAGCTTCTCCTTGGCAGCTCCTAAATCCAGCACTTAGTCCCTCCCTCCCCTCCCCTCCCCTCCCTCCCATTCTTCTGACTCACCCAGGCTGGTCTTGAACTCACCATCATCCTGCCTTTGTCTCCTGAGTGCTGGGGATTCCAGGCCGTGCTAACATCCTCAGCCCCTGTTCTCACCTTTTCGCCCTCTGACAGCTCCCAGCCTGTCATTCTTCTGGTTCTCAGCCACTTTGTCCAAACAAGCTATTAGAGGAGATAGAAACAACACTGTGACTCTGTTGCCCTCTGAGTCCAGCCGGAGTCCCTGCCCAGGGCGGGGAAGGGGGATCTCTAGCCCCATCACACACGCCCTTCTACCTCTCACCTGCATGTCTGTCCAGCCTTTATCCTCAGCTAGCTCCCTGAACCTCTCTGCTTCTTACTCAGTGCTCCCGGGGTCCTGGAAGTGACCTTTCCTGTGTCCCTGATTCCCAGAGTGAGGGCCTGCTCCCTGTTTCAGGGCCCATCCCCCTCCAGCAGAACACCAGTCTGTGTTGAAATGCCACACATTGAATTCCTGTTATGATTGTCCAGACAGGTGCAGGGTGGGTGTCATAGAATGTGGAGTGAGTTGGTGACTGAACACGTAAAGAAAGGACGGTTAAACCTCGTTGACAGGATTGTCATTGACAGGGATATCCCGTAGCCTAGGTCAAGGCTCCCTGCTCTTTATGAGTGTTGTGTGTACAGAGCAGGAACCTGGGAGGGAGACAGGTGGAGAGCTGGCCTGTGGATCCCAGGACAGGCTGGACTGTAGTGCTGGGCCTAGCAGGAGGCTCAGCAGGACAGACAGGAGCGAGGCTGAGCACCAGGGAGAGTCCAGGGTTATTAGTGTGAGGAGAGGGAGGTGATAGGCTGGGGCTTGGCGGGTCAGAATGTCACCCCACAGGTTACTTGTGGTTACCTGGGGCCCTGCGGTTTTCTTCTCTGAATTGGAGCTCAGCAGAGAGACAGTGGGGGCAGAGATGAGCTTGGGGGATCTGAGAAGGAATGAAAAAGGGGTGGCCTCCCCACAAACTCTGAAGAGGGAGGGGGGCTGGCAGTGGGTGGGGCTGGGTGCCTAAGGGCCTCTCCCTGACCCCACAGGCTCCTTACCCAAGTGGGTGGTGAATAAGTCATCTCAGTTCCTGGCCCCCAAGGTAAGTGGCCATGTGCTCTGGGACATGGGGGAGGGGCGGGTAGCACTGAGGAGTGGGGCAGGGGCATAGTTAACACTGGGTGATGGCTGATGAACCAGGTCTACCCATGACCATAGTTGGGACACTGGGGACTACTGTGTACCGCAGGAGGGCTCTGGAGGGGTGTGGCCCTCCAGGCACCCCTAACAATGTTTGAATGGTCTACAGGCCATGAAGAAGATGTACAAGGCCTGCATCAAGTACCCCGAGTGGAAGCAGAAACACCAGCCTCATTTCAAGCCATGGCTGCACCCGGAGCAGAGCCCATTGCCTAGCCTGGCGCTGTCAGAGTTGTCGGTGCAACACGCAGACTCACTAGAGAACATCGATGAGAGTGCGGTGACAGAGAGCCGCGAGGATCGGGCAGGCGGTGCGGGAGGAGAGGGCAGCGACGATGACACCTCGCTCACCTGAGTGACGACTCTCTGCAAGGACCAAGACCAGACTGGGGTGGAACCCTGGGGCACTGAGCCTTCTGCACATCCTCCCTTCCCCCACCTGCCTTCTGGGGGCACTGGGCTCCTGCCCAGGTGGCTGCAGCATGGCTGGACATGGCCCCAATAAATGAACCACACAGCCCCAGCCAGCTCTTTGTGCCTGCTTCTCATCTGCCCGGCACCACGCTGCTCTGTTCTACAGTTATTTTCCTTAATACTCTTATTGCTCGAGGGACTGCTGTCCCTATAGGTGTCTTCTTCCTACTTGTGATGTAGGGTGGGGCTGGTTGCCGCCTCCTTTCCTGTGGCTCTCTGCTCTTCGTTATTTTGCACGCTCCTTTTGCTGGTCACAAAGGTGGTTTGCTCATTTTTCAGGGCTCTTAAGAGGAGCTGGTCTAAGCTGAGGTCAGGCTTCTGTGTGATGGACTTCTGGTCCAAGCTAGCTTTAAACCGTTGGTCTGGCATACTCTGACTGGCTCCTGTCATCATAGAAGGAAGGGGAGGGACCCACAGGTCAGAGACCAGGGCTGAAGGCCTCAGAACTGAGTTGGGGCAGTGTGAACTGGAGGAGGGAGAGGGGTGTGAACTGGAGGAGGGAGAGGGGAGGGAGAGGGGTGGGTAATGGTGAAGACACTTCCACTGCATTTAGTATTAAAGACCTTAGACTGGTCACAGGAATCGTGAGGTCCGCTGACCAGGTGTCAGCCCTCACCTTATACCTAGCTGCTCTGAGATCTAGACGGAAGCCTGGGATGCCTCTGCTGTCCAAGGGATGCCCAGAGTCCCAGAGTTAGTCTTAGGCCCTGCTTTTTTCTGGTATTTTTGGCACCACAAGAACTTGGGGTCTGGAAGAACTCAAGATCTGACCCTGTTCACCTCTCCTGGAAAGCCCTGCCAGTGGAAAATCTTAGTGGGCTAACAGTCAAGTGTTTCCCAGAGAACAGTTTCTGTGGAGAAGCCTGAACAGGACCCTGTCACCTGGACCATCCAGCTCTAGGTCTGCCCATAATGGCCAGTAGCTTTGAGGACACCCTGAAAATTTCAGATTCTTAATTCCTAACCTATAACCTAGGGTGATAATTTTTACCCTTATGTAAGTGTGAGGTTTTTGTTTTTTTTTTTTTTAATTAAACAGAACAAATTGTTCATCACTGGACCTGGAATGTAATAGGCTCTGATTAAAGGGCATCTTCCTCCTTTCAGGGCAAAAGCCCCTTGACTCACCCTGCTAAAAGCTGTTCTTCCAAATATGCCCACTGTTTCTATAGAAAAATGGAAGCCCAGCTAAATTAAGGCCCCTGGTTTGGCTGGTCTCAGAGGAGCCCTAGCCTCAGGACCCAGAAATGCATGCCAAGTCTGGGAATTTCATCTGTGTGGGGAGGAGGTGAGAAGCTGCCAGACTCTGGTGAGCCTTTCCCAGCGCCTTCTGCCTGGAGATGCGGTCCTGGGGACAGAAGCAGAGTACTGTCTAAGAATGGTGACAGGACTCCCAGGGAAGGTTGTTGTCCTGCTTCCAATGGTGTGTGTGTGTGTGTGTGTGTGTGTGTGTCCTCTCCCAGAGGGTAGACTCACCAGAATAGGGGTGTCGAGACAAGGAGACTCAAGGATCCGTGGATTCTCAGCAGGGACAGGGTAGACATGAGCCTCAAAGCCTTAGCAAGCTAAGGATAAAGAAGGGACACAAACCAGGCGGGCCGGTCTGCCTAGGGTATTGAGGATCCAGACTAGCCTGGGGGCGGGACCGGCCGGCTCCCTGCCGGTTCCCCGCCCTCACGTCCCCCGGGTGTCACGTGGGGCGGGCGGAAGCGCCGAGCGAGGTGGGCGCGCCCGGACCGCTGCCGCGAGTTGGCTGCGGCCGCGTGTGACAGACGGTACCGGGACCCCGAGTCCCACCCCGTGGAGTTCTCTTCGCTCAAAACAGGTCAGTGAGGTTGCTGGGACCTCCCAATCGCCAGTTGTGGCTTGCACTGCCCCCATTCCTCAGAAGGGAATGGTGAGGCCCCGCTCAATTTTTCCCGGGTTCATCTGGTGCGCGCTCTTGCCTGGGGATGAGGTCGCCTCTGGAGGTGAAGTCATCTAGCCAGACTCGTAGGGACAGAGAAAGTGAGCTGGTAGACACCAGCTTTCAGCCTTCTGCTTTCGGGCTTGCAGGCTCCGGAACCAGTAGCATCAGGCAGCTTGGCTTTCCCACTTGAGAAATGAAGACTTCTACCTAGTCTACTCCGGACATTTTTACAACCTCGCAAAGCTTTAGGACTTTAGCCCTGGACCTGAGGCGTTGGTAACCTTGGGCAGGCTACTACTTCCGTCCTCTGCACCTCAATTCCCTACCAGTTAATGGGGGCATGGTTTCTCTAGAGCCTACCTGGCCCAATTGCCAGGAAAGAAGGGGTGTGTTCGTTGAATGGGGTCAGGCTGGGAGTGGGTGGATGGGCTTAGAGCAGGCTTGCAGTGCAGCGGGGGATGGGAGTGTTGGGGAGTAGGCGGGTAGGTGTTTGGACACAGATCTCCGTGGGTAGATTTGGGTGCACAGTAGGTGTCTGCTTTATGTTTCTCTAAATTCATGTCTTAGGGAAATCTTCCCTAATGCCTGGACTGGGGGTTCAGGATTCAGGGCTAGACTTGGTAAGGGTTTGACTGTTGTTGGGTACAGGGGACCCTGATACCTGTACTTGGAAAGCCGTGACTGTCCTGCTAGGGGAAGCCTAGGCTCCTAACAGCATCATTATAGGGTAGAAGAAATTCAGCAGAACCCAGAGACAGGCATGGACAGGTGCAGACCTGGGGAGGAGTGGATGCCTGAATGAGCCTTGGTAGTTAAGTGGCTATTTGCTAAGACTGGCTGCAAGGTGAGGGCAAAGCTTGTGCCGAGCAGCAGGGATACTGATAACCTTCCCGAGGAGAGTCAAGGGAGGTGGGTGTGACTGTAAGGGGTGGCCAGGGAGGATATGCAGAGAACCCATCCTTGGGATTTATACCTGGCTAGAGTTTATTTAGACCCTGACCTGGGGACCCTGCTCCCCAGTGGCCGTTTGCTCACTGGAATAGGGTACAAGTGAGATGTCCCAGGCAGGCTACTGCTGGCTGTGAGGAGGAGATGACCGGATGCCCCAGGTTTCATTTGGACGTTCAGGCCTCCTTACTTGGCTCCCACCATGCAGAGTTCACCACATGCACAGAATCAGCTTCTGGGCAAAGGTGCTCCCCACCAAGGTGCTCCCCACCAAGCTTCCTCCTCATCCAAGTCCCCATGTTCTGTGAGACTTCAGGGCTCAGATGTGGGCTGCAGATTGCAGTGCCTTCCAGCCTGGTTGTCAGTTCCGGGCAATGGCAAGGCTCGGGACAGGTTTCCGTGGATGTCTATGAAGATAGGGTACCGGCATCTGGAGTTCTAGCACTGCTACCGAGCCCTGTGTGACTTTGCCACTCTCCGTCCTTTCCAGAGTCCCCTTTCGACATCTGAGGGTGGAATGATTAGCCTGCCTTTGTGTTTCAGACCCAGAGTCAGGCCAGTGTGAATCCTGCCCAGAGTCTGAGTGAAGGAAAGGGAAGCCGGAGCGCCTAGCACTGGCTAGTGGTGATCCAGGCCCAGGACCTCTGTCTCTAACATTCTCCAAGGCTTCTCCTTCCCCTCTCCACTCTCTTGGCTGAGCTCAAAGCCAGCCGCCAATGCCCAAACAAGTGGCCTCTGTTCCTAGGGGAGGGGGAGGGGAGGCAGGCCCTGGGCTCTGGGCCTGCCTGTCCAGCACTGACCCTGCCTCCCCCTTTTGCTGTGGGTCTTAACTCTTGGAAGCCTGAACTGGGTACTGGGCTGTTTGAGAGCTGGTACCTCTTGTCCTATAGCTGCCCTGTCCACCTTGCTTCAGATCTCTGGGCTCTGTCTCTTTCAGAGGGGACTGATAGGATTGTCCTTCTCCAAGGAGCATGTACGTGAGATATGGGGTGGCAGTTAGCCCTTCTCAACTCCTTTCAAGTCCATCAGGCCAGACTCAGTCCCTCCACAGACAGCATGAGAACGTTGCATTTTAGAGAGAGGTTCTGTGCTCAGAATGACTACCTGATGCCTGATAGTAAAGGCAGGAAGTCCCCTTCTATGCATAGTATTCACAGAGCTCACATTTTACACCAGGACCCCTCCCACCAGTTCTGACAGAGTACATAACTTCTTGTCCACCTATCCCTCCCCAAGCCAAGCCCCCAGACCTGTACATTCCCGCTGGGGCTCTGAGGACAGCAGTCCTTGCCCAAGGAGGCAAATGTCCCCTAAATGACAGAAATCAGGAGTGGTGAGGGGCCACAGCTCAGAGCTCATCATCTACAGCTTTCCCGTGGAATATTTCCCAGTCCCTCTCATCTTTTGGGTTACAGGTCAGAAAGAAAAGCCTATTCTGGGCTGGCGAGATGGCTCAGTGGTTAAGAGTGCTGACTGTTCTTCCGAAGGTCCTGAGTTCAAATCCCAGCAACCACATGGTGGCTCACAACCATCTGTAACGAAATCTGATGCCCTCTTCTGGAGTGTCTGAATACAGCTACAGTGTACTTACATATAATAAATTTTTAAAAAATCTTTAAAAAAGAAAAGCAAAGCCCGTTCTATAAGATTTGTGAGTCAGGTGTGGTGGCCTATGCCTTTAATCCTAACACTCAGGTAGCAGAGGCAGGTAGAGGCAGCTGAGTTCGGGGCCAGCTTGACCTATAGAGTGTGTTTAAGGAAAGCCAGGACTACACAGAGAAACCTTGTCTAGAAAAGCTAAGAAGGCAGAAAAAAGGGGGTAGGAGCACTGACTGCTCTTCCAAAGGTCCTGAGTTCAAATCCCATCAACCACATGTTGCTCACAACCATCCTAATGAGATCTGATGCCCTCTTCTGGTGTGTCTGAAGACAGCTACAGTGTACTTATCCATAATAATAAATAAATCCTTTTTTTAAGACGGAAAAAAAAATTCAGTCCTAGATCACTGGGATAGAGTGGGTCGGAGGGATGTGGACTTAAATGACTACTTCAACATCAATATTTTGTCCAGTATAATAAGTTACTATCTGAGTATAGTCCTAACAGCAATAGAAGCTGCTATTTCTTGGCCATTCCCATTTTATAGGTGAACAAAGTGAGGCCAGGAGGCAAAGTGATTTTCTAGGGACCAGACATTTCTTAGACTTGTGGGGACGCTGCATTTTTGTTACTTAGAGTGAGACCTTTGAGCACAGGGAGAGTTTTTGCAGATTCGAACTCGGCTCTTCCCTAGATATTCCCCATTGCAGTAACTGGCATATTGGAGGGCTGCTTAGTCCCTAACATTGGTGGGGATCAGTTTGGGGCAAAGATTGATTTCCTCCCTGTCTCCCTGGCTTTCCCAGACCCTATTTTACTGCTGAGGAAGCCAGGGTCTGTAGATGGTCAGCATCTTGGAGATAAAAGTGGGGACAGGAGTCCAGGCTGGGGGTGTACCTGTGCTCTCCTCCCTGCCCGGGGCCAGGAGTGTCTCTGAAACCCTGAACTCCTTGCTGGGGCTGCCCATGCCTACTCACAGGGGCTGCCCATGTCTTCTCACAGGGCTCAGGTCTGTGTCCTCAATACACCAGGAGCTACCTCTTCTTAGGGGCCCTGGTATCGCTGCCATGGTATTGGTAGGTATTGCTGACTAAACAAACCTGGGAAGGTTCCCAGAGTCAAGAGACCAAGATGCCGAGGCCACATGAGGTCAAGTGCATTGTGCTTAGGGCTCCAGTGGGCCAGGGACGTTGTTGAAGGGATTAGAGATCCATTTTGTACCCCACCCCCACCCCATGTATCTTCTTTTACCTCATTTTCGTTTCGTGAGGACCTCTCGGAGCCATTCCTCCGTCATCATCTGAGGGTATGGAGCCGGAGCCACATCTGGAATCTTAGTGGCCCAGGACCTCAGGGGAGTCTTGTCTGGCCAGGCCAGGCTGCAGTAGGTGGCTGCATACCCAGGACAGAACAATTTAAGGCTGAAATGTTCTTGCTCCGTAGCCTCCTGGGAGCCAGGGTCTCCCTCACTGGCATCCATCTCTCCAGACATTTTCTTTCCTCCTCTTCCCAGGTCTACCTGTCTGTCCCCATAGGTGGACAGCACCAGAGAGAAACCAATGGGACAGTCTAGGACTCGATCAGTGGCAGTGGCTGGAAGGGAGGCACCGCCCACCATCACTTTGTCTCTTGACCCACATTAGCTAACTCTAAGATTCCGAGTCTGCCATGCAAAGTGTTAGAGACTTGAGGGGGTGCTTTATGCAGGTGTTCCCAGCTTTTAAATTTTAAAGTCCCAGGGGGCCTACAAAGCTTGGATTTGGAGTGGGTCTCCTGGAATTGAAGCTAAAACTCTCTGCCACCCTTGGTCACGTTGTCATCAGACTGCAGCTTACTGGTGTGGGTTACTCAGTGGCTTTGGTTCCCTTCTGGCCTCCAGGCTCATGCGACCACATATGCTCTGCTCTGCTGCTTCTCTTTCTAGAAATCCACAGGGCCAGCCCTGTGGCACGTGACACAGTAGTCTTATGGTGGAGTGCCTCTGGGGTAGGACTATTGACAGCATTCATAAAAGGGAAGCCCCATGGATAGGAGGGTGCAGTAGAGGAGGAATCCAGACTAAGGGCTGGCAGGGTCATAGAACAAGGTCAAGGAGTGCTCTGTGGACATCGAAAATAGCATGAGATGTGGCACAGCAGACCCAGGTCAAGTCTGCAAAGGATCGGGGCCAGGTTGGAGGACCCTACAGAGAGGGGCGGTGAGCACAGGCTTGAGTCAAGGAGGCTGAGGAGACTTGTTATACCTTTGGGCTCAGGAAGCTGGACCTTGGCCAGTGCCTTTAGGTTTTTACCACACCAGCTATGTAGAAGGAGACCTGTTCCTTACAGTATGTGTGATGCTTCCCAGAAGGCTCCCTGGCTGGGAGGCTCCTTGATATGGGTTGGGGTACACCTGCCAGTCCTTATGCCATTCTGTGGGGAGTCTCTGCCATTGGATTGAGCATTTGATGTCCCAGGACTTGGGGCAGGTAGAGCCCTGTCTGTACCCATGCTGTGTGAGCGAGGCTAGGCTTTCAAACCCCTGAGTGTCAGCTCTCAGACTCCTTAGTGAGGACTTTCAGTGGGATGTGTGTAGTTTTGTAACTAAGATGCAATGATCCCCACCCCCCAAGACCCCAGACTTGACCGGGAGAAAGGGGAACCTGCTCCCTGAAGGGCAGAATCTGGTACAGATACATTCCCAGAGAGCAGGTCCCTCTTGCTTGGTAAAGAGGTGCCAGAGTATTAGCTAATTAGCCCATCAGCATGGGCTGTGTGTGCCCCCAACACCTGCTACCTCTTCCTCTGCCCTAAAGATGACTCAGCCAGGCGTGGTGGCTCATGCCTTTAATCCCAGCACTTGGGAGGCAGAAGCTGGCAAATTTCTGAATTCAAGGCCAGCCTGGTCTACAGAGTGAGTTCCAGGACAGCCAGGGCTTCACAGAAAAAACTAAATAAATAAATAAATAAACAAAAAAACAAATAAGACTCACTCAGCTTAGGTAGTCTGAACAACCAGGGACATGACCAGGATGCTTTCCTGCTTGTAATGCTTGCGGCCTGAAAACCCACATTTTCAGTCTGGAGAAATAGCTCAAATAGTTTAGAGCACAGGCTGCTTTTCCAAGGGCACAGGTCTAATTTACAGCACTCAAATGGCAGCTCACAACTGTCTCAAACAGTCCCAGGGGATCTGATGCCTTCTGAGGGCACTAGGGACACATGTGGTGCAGAGACATACAGAGAAGCAAAACACCTGTAATATAGAATAAGATGAAAGTAGCCGGGTGTGGTGGCGCACGCCTTTAATCCCAGCACTCGGGAGGCAGAGGCAGGCGGATTTCTGAGTTCGAGGCCAGCCTGGTCTAAAGAGTGAGTTCCAGGACAGCCAGGGCTACACAGAGAAACCCTGTCTCGAAAACATAAATAAATAAATAAATAAATAAATAAATAAATAAATAAAAGATGAAAGTCAAGCCCACACTTTGGACTAGGGTTGATCTAGCACCCACTAGGTTCAATCTCCAGGAGAGCAAAAACTGTGTGACACTATTTCTGTAATCCCAGCACTTGGGGCGGGGGGAGGGGGAGGCAGGAGATTCAGAAGCTTAAGGCTGGGATGAGAAGATGGATGAGGGTTTAAAACACTTGCCATGCAAGTGGAGGGACAGATATCTTACCACCAGAACCTATGACAGAAGTACATTCACCTGTAATTCCTGCACTCCCACGGGATGATGGGAGGCAGAGACAAAGGACTCCAGAAGCTGGGGGCCGGCTAGCCTGGTCCATGCAGCAGAGAGCAACCAGAGACCCTTTCTCAAGCAAGGTGGAAGATGAAGACCCGCATCAAAGGTGGCCCTGGTTAAGCTCTTGCTCTCTCTGGGACTCACTTCTCTTCTGGAAATGAGGTGTTGCCCGGTGTGTTAGGAGCGGGTGGTTGGGGCCCGGGTGGTTGGGGCCCGGGTAGTTCTGGGAAGTCAGGGCAGGAGGTGGAATTGTGTCAGATGCAGTAGAATAAAAAGTCCCCATGCCGGGAAGGCTGCTGACCTGCAGTTCCTGCTTCGTGTGTCAACCAGGAACTGCCCACCCAGTTATCAGTTATTTACTGTGTGCTACCTTTGAGACGCAGGGGAATCAGACCCTGGCCTTGACTGGGTTGGGTTGAGAGGAAGCACGTGATCCAACTGTGACCTGGGAGTCTGAGACTGTCCTTTGGAGCAGGCTGGAAAGGCTGGGCAGAGGGGATTGTGCAAGCCCAGGCCTGGAAGAATGAATGGGTGTGAAGGAAATGGGGCCAGCGTCTGAGCTCCCTGGACACTGAACAGTAGTGGAGGGTAGGCAGGCAGGGGAGAGACATGTGCGCTGTGCTGTGAGATGGGTGTTTGGGCTCAGATTCCTGGGAGCCAGGTGTCAGCTGCTCCAGGGACCTGAGAGCCAGCATTTCTCCTCTGTGTGGACTTCCCAAAAGTATATCGAGCTACCCAGCAGGAAGTGGCTGGGCCAGCCTCATTTGGGAAGACAGCTACAGAGGATCCCAGGAGACCCCAGAATCTTATATCTGAGAGATTCCTAGACTTCTGCCTTGAACTTCACTGGCTCCTTGCCCAACTCTGCTGTCTCACCGGGTGACTGCTATGCTCAGTGTAGCCATCTGTAGATCCTGTCCTGCCCACGTTGACCCACTGCTGGCTGAGTATGGTGTGTCTGCATTCTGGAGGCTGAGGGCTGGTTGCTGTCAGTTCTAGACCAGCCCAGGATAAACAACAAACACTGGAACACAAACAAAACAACACCCCCCAAAACCATTCCCAAACACCTCCTCCCTTTGTGTCCCCCACAAAGAAAGACAATGAAAAAATTCATAGCCCAGAAAACAAGAACACAATGTCAGAGTAGCTGAGGATTCCCTGGGGGCAAGAGGGGAAGCTTGAGGGTAAAGGGCCTTGGTGTGCTTTCATGCAGACCTGAGTTCAGATCTCCAGCACCCATGTAAGGAGCTGGGCACAGTGCTGTAACCCCAGCACTGGGAGGACGGACACAAGCGGCTTCCTGGAGCTCAGTGCAGTCTAGCCAAACTGATGAGCTTCAGGTTCAATGAGAGATCCTGGCCCCAAAACTAAGGTGGAGGATGATTAAGAAAGACACCTGGCATAACTCTCTGGCCTCTGCATGTGTACACTGGAGTGTGTGTGTGTGTGTGTGTGTATGTGTGTGTGTGTGTGTGTGTTTGTGCGCGCGCGTGTGTGCTCATGTACTTACACACTCATAAATACACACCAACAAAAGGAAAACACAAGTAAATCCTCAAGTCTTGCAGCAGTAAGAGCCCATCTGTCACTGAGTGTTCTGTGTCCCTTCTGGCTGGCTGTCACCATTGTCTGAACAGTATGGATGAGTTTTTTTCGAGACAGGGTTTCTCTGTGTAGTCCTGGCTATCCTAGAATTCACTCTGTAGACCAGGCTGGCCTGGGACTCAGATCTGCCTGCTTCTGCCTCCCGAGTGCGGGAAGCAAGGGCGTGTATCACCACTACCCTGCCGTGGATGAGTACCTTTGGGTCTAGGCCTCCTGTAGCCCACACTTACCCTCTTTCTCTCTTTCTTTCGTGTGCCCTCCTTGAACCTGCCCGTCTCCACATTCGTTCTCCCTTCTGAGGAAATTAGAGTGGACAGAGGGCTTCCTAGGCTCAGATCCTGGCTTTTGGGTCCCCTTGAGTGTGCTACTTCACCTTCCTGAGGCTCATTTTAGTCATCTGTAACGCTGGTTACACCACCTGCTCTCTAGGATGGGAGGGTTGTGGGTAGGGTGTGCAGGGTGGTGGTGAGGTTCTTGTTGGACAGTGAGGACTCTGTAAGTTCAGTTTTTGAGTGCTGTGTGCTGGAAGCCAGATGATGGATAGGCTACACACCCCGCCCCCCTCCACACACACATACACACATCCTGCTGCACGCCCCCCTCCACACACACATACACACACCCTGCTGCAGACCCTCTTCAGTATGGCAGGTTTCACTTTCTCAGGCCAGCAGCAGCCAGCAAGTCCTCTCCATCCCAGGGGACTTCTAAGGAAGTGGCAGGTTTTGTGTCTATTTCCTGGGGCACTAGTTCTGAGTACAGACAGCCAGAGTCTCTTCCTCAGGGACAGGAGCTCATGGTTGCCCAGCTCCCCAACCCCCCACCCCATCCCACCCCCACCCCTTCTCCAAAGCCAGTACATGGTGAGGGTCCTGCCACCCTCTGGTGACCCTGGTCTGTCCCTTCCTGCTGCCTGTGATCCTGTGGTCAGCCCTTTGCCTTCTCTCCCTCCTGTGGTCAGCGGCTTCCTGTTTCTACCCCATTTAGTCTCTCTGTTCCCTGGGTGGAGGGTGCAGCGGCCACAGGAGGATCTTCCTGGAACCATGCTGTGGCACCTTGGGCAGTGTATGCCCTTGTAGGGGCAGGAAGTCTCAGTCCCCAAGAAGGTACCGCTACAACGTGGGCAGGGACCTAGGCCAATGCTCAGCTGTCCAATGTGGCACCAGGGCCACGGTGGTGTACACTAATGGAGAGAGCTGGAGCAGAAGGTGGGGGGGGGTGCTTGGGACCATGGCTGTGCAGAGGCAGTTAGGGGACCATCCCTGCCTGATATCTGCAGAGGAAAGGCAAGTGACAAGGATTCGGATAAGGTTCAGCCGAGGGCTGGGGCTGAGTCTCTGGCAGAGGCCTTGGCTAGTGTGTGTGTGTGTGTGTGTGTGTGTGTGTGTGTGTGTGAGGGGTGTCAGGGACTGGATTCCATCTCTAGCAAAAACAGAAAGGCCTGGGAAAATATTGAGGGGAACATGAGTTGGAGGTACATCTGTAAGGAATGGCAGGCGCAGGGCAGGCATGGGCCCATTGAGGGCTTCAAGTTGGGCTATGAGAGGAACGGTTTGTAGCACTTTGTCACATGGCCTAAAACCAGCCCTTTGACTTTCAGCTTTCTTGATTTGCAAGTGAGGGACTAAAGAGAGTCACACCTTCTCCCCGTGTGACCTCCTTCTAGGGTGGCCCCTGGGTATCAGGGAGCCCTGGATGAAATTTGAGGCTGTGATGGGTCTTGGGGGACAAATCAAGAGTCCCTGAGTCTGGCTTTTACTAACAAGGCTCTGTGCTTCCTTGTGGAGAGTTAGCAGGCCCAGTCTCACTGTTCAGGATGGAGTGGGAGGGGCCATGAGTCTCCTCTAGGCCAGATGGCCCAGGACAGTAGCAATTTCATACTTGATAGTTCCGCTAGTAATCTATATATATGGCTGGGTGTGGTGGCTCACTTCTGTAATTCCAATACTCATGAAGCAAAGGCAGGAGAATTGTCACAAGTTGGAGATCAGCTTGGCAAACATCGAATTCCAGGCCAGTCAGGGTTGTTTTACATAGGAGGATCTGTCTCAAAATAATAACTCGAGCTGAAGAGATGGCTCAGTGGTTAAGACCATTGGCTCCTCTTCCAGAGGACCCCGGCTCAATTATCAGTACCCACAATGGCAGCTTACAACTGTCTGTAACTTCAGTTCTAAGAGATCCAACACCCTCACACAGACATACATGCAGGCAAAGCACCAATTAATACTCATAAAATAACAAGTAAAAAGATAACAGCAAAAATGAAAACAAACACAAACCAAGCCTGTGTTATATTTAACATCATGAGGAGGAGGCTCCCCTGTGTTTGGCTCTGAGAACACGCTGCCTTGACTCTCGTTTTGTGTTTTGCTTTAAATGTATTTCTTTCGTATTGTGCTGTGTGCAAGCATGACAGACACATGGGGGGCATACACTGCAGAGTGCATGTGGAAGTCAGAGGACAGCGTCACAGAATCCATTCCCTCTTTCCTCCTTTACATGTGTCTGGGATGAAACTTGTGTCACTAGGCTTTGTGTGGCAAGCACCTTTGCCTGCCAAACCATCTTGCCGACTTTAATTTTTACTTTAAAAATATTGTTTTTGAAAGTTTGTGTGTGTGTGTGTGTGTGTGTGTGTGTGTGTGTGTGAGAAAGAGAGAGAGAGAGAGAATGTGTGTGTGTGTGTGTGTGTGTGCGTGTGTGTGTGTGTGTGTGTGTGTGTGCATGTGTGTGTGTGTACAGCATTACGTAGAGGTTCAGAGACAACACCAAGTGCCATCCCCTCTTTTTGTTGTTCACCACTCCGAACCCCAGGCTAACTTCTCTTTTTCCTGTCTCTGCCTCCCATCTTGCTGGAGCCTTGCTGGAATTACAGGTGCATACTACTGCTACACTTAGCTTTACATGGGTTCGGGGATTTGAACTCAGGTCTTACACTTATGCAATAAGTGCTTTACCCACTGAGCCATCTATCTCCCCAGCCCTCTTTCTTTGCCTGTTTTTTTTTTTTTTAAGATTTATTTATTATTATACAAAGTACACTGTAGCTGACTTCAGACTCTCCAGAAGAGGGCGTCAGATCTCATTACAGGTGTTGTGAGTCACCATGTAGTTGCTGGGATTTGAACTCAGGACCTTCAGAAGAGCAGTCAGTGCTCTTACCTGCTGAGCCATCTCGCCAAACCCTCTTTGCCTGTTTTTGAGACAAGGTAGCTGAGATTGGACTCTAGCTCAGGCTGGCCTCTTACCTCTTGATTCTCCTGACTCAGTGTACAGAATACTTGGCCATCATGCCTATCCCTGAACTCAGTTCTAGTAATTTAAAATACATCATGGTTGGGATGTAATTCTCTTGGTGGGATGTTTGCCTAGCATGCTTTGGCTCCCTGTAAACTGGGCATCATGGTGTATGGTTGTGATCCAACACTCAGGTGGTGGAGACAGGATTTGAGGTTCAAGGCAACATAGTGAGTTTGAGGCCAGCCTGGGATACACGAGACTCTGACTCAAAACAAAACAAAACAAAACAAAACAAAACAAAACAAAACAAAAGTCATCTTCCTCTTATCTAATAGGGATCAAACCAAAGGCCTCCATGCTCCAGGCAATGCTCTACCTCTAACCTCACCCCCCCCCATCTCCATTCTAATAGTAGAAGTGATAACACTATTTAAAACTTTAAACAACACGGACATGAGATTTATAGAAAGCCTCTCAGGATGTAGCTTGTGTGGCTCAGTGATAGAGCATTTGCCTAGTATGTGGGAGTTCCTAGGTTCAAATCCCAGCAGTACACAAATGTGCACATACACACAAGATGGAGATAGGAGTTAAGAGTTAGACCTGAAATTGTGACCAGGGACTGCCAGCTACCCTTTTGTCATTAGCATCTCCTGTTTATTTATAAAACTGTGGGTTAGCATTTTATTAGGGCGATGCTGTAAAAAGCTTGTTCAAGCCAGGCAGTGGTGACACACCCCTTTAATTCCATCACTCAGGAGGCAGAGGCAAGTGGATCTCTGAGTTTGAAGTCAGCCTGGCCTACATGGAAAGGCCTAGGACAGCCAGGGCTATACAGAGAAACCTTTTCTTGAAAAACCAAAAAGAAAAAAAAAAGGGTTGTTAAAATGCTGTGCCTCTTGCCAGTTCCTCTATGTATGGATGCCCATGCTGTGTGTGTCTAGGATTCCGGATGGAGGGCTGTGGTGAAAGCCAGGAGAGGCAGGATTGATTCCCCAGCCTGTCCCCTATCCTGTTGTGGGGTTCTGGGGGAAGAGGCACCTTTTTCTGATTTGTTTAAGGGCCCCACCTGGTTTAGGGACAGCAGTAAATTTAGAGTGGAGAGCATTGGGGAGCAGTGGGGAGTTCTATGTAGGATGGAGTGTGGGGTACCTGAATTATAGGCTGGTGTGTGTGTGGTGGTGTGTGTGTGTGTGGGGGGGTAAGTTCCATGTAGCACAGGTGTCTGGTACATCACTGGAGCTGGGGTGACAGACTCGTTGGTGACAGAAACCTGAGAACATTAGGTCCTGGGACCTGGCTATAAGCCCAGATACCAAGTCCAATCAGAACCAGTCATGGCCTTAGGACTGGGGACAGGAAGTGACTGCCTGAACTGAGGAGGAGTGAGCAGAAGATGAAAGTCTGGCTTATGCTATGCATGAGGTGACGTGTCACTGTCATCTGAGTTCCCGGTTCTCTGGGCAGAGACCTTCACTTTGTAGAGGGGGGAAAATGTGGACTAAGGTGGAATGGCTATACCTAGGGTTTCAGGAAGGCAGGAGAGCCAGGTGGAGTTAGGCTGGGCTTGCATCCCTGGTGAGGATGGGGGCCAAGTTTGGGCCTGTTTTTATTCATGCAGGTCTGGGAGGCACAGCCATACTCAGGACCCCCCAGAAAACAGGCCCCACTCCAGATGGGATAAACAGAATGCACTGGGAGCCAGGGAGAGTCAGTAGGGCAGACGTAGCTGGGAGTAGAGCAGGAAGCCTAGTAGACCCTTTATGAGACCTGCATGCCTCAGCCTCCAGCCCCTGAGAGGCAGGAAGTAACTTTTTGGTCTAGGGGTCCACTATGCTGTGCCCCACCCCTTTACCCTTGCTTTCTTGGCACAGAGGGAGTTAGCTTGGCAGAGTCGGGGGTCACTTCTGAACCCTCTGAGCTGGAAGCCCAGCCCCCCATCTAGTTCCTCATAGCTACAGGAAGTATCTCCAAGGCTTCTTGCCTGCTAGTGGAGGCTCACAGAGTCCTGTGGACACGCATAAGAGCCGCGGGAGCCTAGGAAGGTGGTCATGCCACAGGTATTCCCTGGTTACTTGGCCCAGGCATAAGTGAGGCGTGTGCTGGGCATGTCGGGGTTTTAGGGAGTTGTGTGGGACTCTTGGGCAGTTGCCTGGGTGGGGGGGGGCCCTCTGGGACAGTTCTGTGCACTTGAGTTGTGGATAGGAACATGGGTTCTACTGACTGGTGGCTGAAGGGCAGCTCTGCCCAGCAGCTGCTAGTGAGGAGAAGGCCTGAGGCCTTGCAAGTTTGGGAAGCAGTTCAGGCGTGCTTGTGTGGTGCTGTGGTGTGTGGTTTTGTAGATGCAGGTAGGTGTGTAGTTGTGGTTCCTGTGGAGGTAGATTTGAGGGGTTTCCTGAGGACTGGACATTGGAGTCTCTGTCCAGCTGCCTGGCCTGGGAAACCTGCAGTCCTGGGGCAGGGGTGGGACTGTGTAAGAAGCCAAGGAAAGGAGAGCAAAGGCCACAGGTAAGCCTGGGGCTGCCTTCCCCTTCCTCTCTCTCCAGGGCTGGGTCTTTTCCTAGAACTTGGATTAGAGTCCTGTAAAGAGAATACAGCGAGGGAGACCACCTGGCCACGGGGCCTCCAGAGCTGGAGTGGGAGGAGCCAGGACCTTTAAGATTGCTCTGAGTCACTGTTGTAAATCTGAATGCAAAGAAGACAAGAGGAGGCCTCCAGAGAGGCACACCCTCAGGGCCAGCAGACTCACAAGTGACCTTGCAAGCTGCCGCCCAAACCTCCGGGGTGGCCGGCCTGCCTTCCTTCCCCGCTGGACCGTCTCATCCCAAGCATACTTGATCCTTTGCTGTGCGCTATGTGAGCCTGAGCCTTGTACATTCAGTTCCTGTCTCCACCCGTCAGGCCCAGGGAGGCAGCCCATTCTCCAAAGACTCGGGGCTACAGCAGGGGACTTGGTAAGTGTCCACCTTACCCATGTGACGTTGGGTTATGTCTCCAGATCTTGGGATCCTTGTAAGAGCTAAGGGGACATAGGTGGGAATCTGGGAGGGGCTGAGCTGATAGTGGCGTTGGGGAGAGGAAAAAAAGCCGGGGTTGTGTCTCCCTTGCTGGGTTGGTGACACTGGTGTCACTGGTCAGCAGTAGTAGACATACCATGCAGGAAATGTTGAGCAGGGCCAGAAATGGGCGGTGGGTTCAAATTCTGCCTTGGGACTGGGCTGATAAGGTCATTAAAAGGGTGAAAGCTTTGGCTCCAGCAAGAGGGAATCAAGCTGGACCTGAGGACTGACTGGCTGGCAAGGATTAGAGATTTTACATGACTTCCTTCGAAAGTGGGACTGAATGCCCTGAGTTATGCATGGTGGGGTTAGAAAATGAGGCAGACTCAGGTCATCACAGAAGATGCTGAAGGCAGGACACAAGTGGATCCTCACAAACAGAGCGACCAAAGAGAGCAGGCAGAAACATGGAGGCCAAGGGACAGTCTAGGAGGACTTTCTGGAGGAGGTGGCTCAGAGTGGGGCCAGGGTGGTTGATATACTCGTTGTCAGCTGACTCTTTTGGGGGCTTCCCTATGTTGGGCTCGTGCTGATGTAGGAAATGACACAGGAGTTGTGGATGGGGCCAGCCGGGGCTTGGGGTATGTCATTGAGCATTTGGGCAAGTCACTTCCTCTCTGTGGTGTTTATTTCTTCATCCATAAGAGGCAGGCCTTGACTACAGCAAATGACAGGCTGAGGCGCCCTGGGGGGGGGCACGGGGAGCCCCAGAAGTTGTGGCAGCTGGTGGATCTGGCTGAGCAACACTAAAGGAAGAGTGGGGTGGGTGTTGGGGTGTACCCCTCAGCCCAGCTGCAGTGTTGTTAGATGAGAGAGGCTACTTCCTCAGCTGGGTATCTGCCTCCCGGAGAGTGAGAGCAGATCCCGGGTGCTGAAGAGCTCCATCATCTCGGTGTGCGATACCTTGCTGCCATTTAAAGAGTGAAAGCCCATGTCAAACACCTGTGGTTTTCAATAAAGACAGGATAGTGTTACCGGTCCTCTCTGGTCTCTGCAGGAGTGACCACAGACTTCTGTCAGGGACAGTCTCCTCTGGGAAGCCACTCTGACCTAGCTTGGTGCAGGCTCCAGCTTGATGTTCCTGGAGGCTTCTGGGTTGTGCTTCTAGCTCCTTGAGTAGCATTGTCCCCAAGGCTCTTAGCACCCAGTCCCCAGGTCTCTGACCTTGGTCAGTGCCCTTTAGTGTAGGAATAGGAACTTGAGAGAGGCCAGGCTCTTCTCAGGGAGAGCAGTGTGTTCCTGTTTCCCAGCCCCAGCCTGTCCGGCAGTGAGGGTTGGGACGATCCCCAATCCCCAGTCAGCTGCCCGGGCTAAGCAGGCAGTCCTTTATACTTGACTCTTGCTCGTGAGAGGCAGCAAGCGTGACTAAGGGGAGCTGGCTTGCCCAATAGACAGTGCAAGAGAAGGCTGGGAGGATGGTTCAGTGGTTAGAACGCTGGCCTAGTGACCTGAATCCAGATCTACGGAGCCCAGGTAAAAAGCTGGGGAGGCGGCTCAGTGAGTACAGACTCCTGCCCCCTAGTCGGACATCCTGAATTCAGGGTGTATGTGGCAGAAGGAGAAAGTTGTCCTCTGGTGCACACACATAGCATAAAAACAAAACAAAATCAAGCCTAGATGCAGTGGTGTGTGTGTGTGTGTGTGTGTGTGTGTGTGTGTGTGTGTGTATCGCTCCAGAAGGTAAGAGATTCCAGAAGTTTGTGGAGAGTGAGAAGTCAGGCTAAGCTGCCAGCTGCACAGTGGTGAGCAGTGAGAGACGATGTCTCAAGGGGACAGGTAAGGGACACATGCCCAGGGTTGCTCTCTGATCTCAACACATACATCATGGCATGTATATGCACTGCTCACAGTGTGCATGCACTCACAGCATCTCTCTCTCTCTCTCTCTCTCTCTCTCACACACACACACACACACACACACACACACACACACACACTCTGTCGTCCCAGCACTCAGGAGCCTCAGTGGCAGAGGCCTTGTCTAGCCTGGGCAAGGCCCGGGGTTTGATCCCAAACAGAAAAAACAAACAAGAGTAATGAGTTTTAACATTTTTATTTATGATTTTAATGTTTACTTTTTTAGTGTGAGTGTGTTGCCTGCATGTATGTATGTGTACTATATGCATGCCTGGTGCCCGAGGAGACCAGGAGAGGCATTGAGTTCTCTGGAAGCAGTGTGGGGACAGGTGGTGGTGAGCTATCATTTGGGTATTGGAAACAGAACCTAGGTTCTCTGTAAGAGCAGCCAGTGCTCTTTACCACTGAGTCATCTATCCAGCCCCCGATTTTAAATTGTTAAATATTATCATCACCATCATTGTTATTAGAGTCAGGATGTTCTGTAGCCCAGGCTGGCTTTCAACTCACTGTGTACCCAAAGCAGGTGAATTCTTGATCCTTCTGCCTCTACCTCCCAAGTGCTAGGTTTATAGGTGTGCACGGCTGTTCCTAACTTCACATTTCTTTATAGTATTTTAAACCTAAATATCCCCAATATTATTACTCATCATGCAATCAATAGCAAGACAGTGAGATATTTTGCATTCTTTTTTCTTTCACTCTCTTCAAGATTCAGTGTTCCTCATTTTGGAGACCACGTTTCAAGTGTTCAGCAGGCATATATGGCTGTGCCAGCTACCTATTGGACAGGGCAGGGCTAGATGTGTTAAGACTGCTTCTTTTTAGCCGCGTGACTGAGATAAGTCACTCAACTTCCCCCTGCTCTAGTCTCTTTATCTTAAAATCTCTGTTCTTTGTACTTCACAGATGATGGTAAGGATTAAGTGAATTTCAGTGTGGAGACACTGGGTGGAATGCATGGCGTTTGTCTTTTTTCTTCCCAAGACAAGGTTTCTCTGTGTAGCCCTGGCTGTCCTGGAACTTACTCTGTAGACCAGGCTGGCCTCAAACTCAAAAATCCTCCTGCTTCTGCCTCCCAAGTGCTGGGATTAAAGGCGTGCACCAATTTGTCTTTTTAAAGCAGCCATTTGATTCATCTGCCATTCAGGCCAACACTTTCTCCAGGGTACCGGTTACTTACCATGTGTTTTAGAGGCTGGGGAGATGGCTCAGGGGTTAAGAGCACTGGCTGCTCTTCCAAGGAACCCAGATTTGATTCCTAGCACCCACACAGTGGCTCACAACTGTCTGCAACTCCAGTCTCAGGAGATCTGACACCCTCTTCTTGCCTACTTTGGCAACACAAGCGTGTGGTGCACAGACCTACATGCATGCAAAATACCTATACACATAAAATAAATAAAATCTTCAAAATTTCTTTTAAAAACTCTCACCTTAAAATCGCATCCCTGGGGCCAGCGCTGTCTGTAAAGTGCCACATGAGGATGGGGACCTGGTTTCTATCCCTTCATTTAAGAAGCTGAGCATGGTGCTCTTGGGGGATACAGTACAGGATTCCCTGGGGTCCTGGCCGGCCGACATAGCCTAGTGAGCTCCATGTTCCAGTGAGAGACTCAAAAACAAGGTAGATATGTCTTGAGGAATGACACTGGAGATTGACCCCTGGCCTCCACACACCCCTGCACACATTTGTACTAGATCCCTCATAGGCCCTGGTACTAGCACAGATACCCACAGACACCCACATGCACGTAAAGCACCATTTTGTTTTTGTGGGAAGTGTTATTTTGTTTGATTTTTTTTTTTGAGACAGGGTTTAACTATATAGCCCAGGCTAGCTTGGTACTTGTTTTGTTGTCCTGGGTGGCCCCCTCTTCATAACAGTGCTCCTGCCTAAGCCTTCCAAGTACCGGGAACCAGATGTGTACCACCACACCTTGTTCCATGTTCCTGTTTTAACCCTGTTCTAAGCAGTGACAGTTGTTGCATCTACTTACCATAAATAAATGGCCATGAGTGCCTCCAAAGCCATTGTGCAGGGCCCAGCATTTACTAGGACACTCCTGCCCTGATTTTGCCCCAGGGAGGGGTCTGTCCATTCTATTGTGCTCATCACACACACACACACACACACACACACACACACACACACACACACCATCTCACAGAGCATGGTCCTTGTGAGCAGCAGGAGCTTGGGCCTGTTGGCTAGCCTGTTCTCTTTTCCTCTGGAAACCCCCTATCGGCTCATCCTCCTCAAGCCTGCTCATGTCCTTGACCCAGTTGGCCGCACCTTGGTCTCAGCCTGCTCCTTGGCCTCCTGATTAGTTCGGTCTTGAGTTCCTGTGTCCCCAGCTCTCCTGTCAGGAAAGCATCCTACCCTCTTGCCTCCCTCCCTGATGCAGTCTCTTGGCCAGACTCCCGTGTAGGCAGTCCACTGCTGGGATCCCAACCAGGGATCCAGGAGCCCTGAGCCTGTTAGTAACTGCGTGTCTCACCTCTTAAAGGAACTCCCCATGCCAATCTCCCATCCCTTCTCCTGGAAGGAGTTTCTGGGGTGGTACTCCATGACCAGCATCCTGGTGCTCTGGAGCCTTCTCTCTGCCTCATCTCTCTCTCTCTCCCTCCTCCCTGGCTCTACTTTCTTCCCCTGTCTCTGGTTTGCCCCACGTCATCCCCCTTTCCCTTTCTCTCTCCTCCTAGCATTGCTTGTCTCATGGATTTTCTTCCCCACCTCTGTCCCTGCAGCTCCTGCCTCAGAGCATCATGAGGAGCCCTTGGGACTAGGAACCACCTCCTTGGAGGACCGGGTGTCCTTGGTGGTAGGTAAGTGAGGAGCTGGGATCCTGAGGTGGGAGTTTCATGGAGACTGAGACCCGGGCTTTTATATTCTGTTTGGGGAGTTGATGTTGTAGACAGAAGATGAGGCCTGTAAACCTGGTAAGGCTTCTTGGAGGGGCTCTGGGAGGAGAGGGTGGGGTCCCAGGCTGCTTTGCGAGGTGCAACTGATTGGTGTCTCCTCCTTGCTTGCTGAGTTTTGGTTTCTTTCTCATTCCCAAGTGCTCTTGATGATCATAGCCCCCCACCCCCTTCAACATTTATTTTGTTTGTTTGTGTGTGTGTGTGTGTGTGTGTGTGTGTGTGTGTGTGTGTTTGCTGTGCTCTCTGGTGCCCTAGCATGCATATGGAAGTCAGAGGAATCTGAAGGAACCTTGTAGGAATCTGAAGGCGTGTTCCCTGCTTCTGCCCTAGAGATTGAACTCAGGTCATCAAGCTTTGTGGCAAGCACCTTTACCCACTGAGCACCACATTCTCTTGAAATTGAATTCATTTTTGGGGTCTTGTGGCACAAAATCAAAAAGAAGGATCAAAAAGGATCCTGTCTTCTCAGCGGCCATTTCTCCCCAAACATAACTTTTGTTTGTTTGTTTGTTTTTGTTTTTCTGAAACAGGGTTTCTCTGTGTAGCCCTGGCAGTCTTTGAACTCTCTCTGTAGACCAGGCTGGCCCCTGCCTTCTGAGTGCTGGGATTAAAGTCATGTGCTGCTGCCACCACCTGGCCCAAATGTAGCTTCTTATGCATCTACCCAGATGTGAGTGCTCATGGCTTGCTGCGGTTTTGCTTTAGCTCAGATGTTTATACAGTGATGCTCTGCACCTTGCTTCTTATGCTCGAACATACATCTTTAACATCAGTTTATATAAACCTTAGAGCCTTGCCCAGTTTCAGGTTTCAGTTTGGAAACTGCATTCAGGTTCTAGTTCAACCCTGGAAGATCTTCTTCCTGCTATTATGCGATTGAGGGCTGCTGGCCCCAAGAACACTGAGTGTATTTGTGACTGTTCTTTTTAAACTCACATAATTGAACACTAGGTGGCAGAATATAGAAGGAGCTGTCTTCCTCCACACCAAGGTAGTTTTCCAGGGAAGCTGAAGTTTTTGTGTTCAAGGCAGTTTTAGGACTCAGAGAGGGACCCCCGAGCAATGGAAGGTCCTATGTTTAGTTAATTTTTCAAAAATAAGATATTCTTGTGTTCTCTTCCCTCAAAATATCATCTGTGTTTCTGTCCCTGTCCCCTCAGCCCTTAAGTTTCTTCCTTCAAGGAGAGTCCCTTGGTGTGGCCTTGCCTTCTGTCTCTATGGAGACACGTGGACATGCTTATCCTGACACTCAATTTCTCATAACAGTTGTTGGCTCTTCTTGTATGTAAAGGGCAGATTGTAACAACCCCGTTCTGGTTCCTGGTCACGTAACAGGGAGTTCATTCATGCCAGTGTAAAAGGATCTTCCTCATTTTCCTAGCCACTTGGTATTTTACTGCATGATTACCCCCTAATTCAGCCACCCATTTCCTGACTGATGGGCATTTTGGTTATTTCCATCTTCTATAAAACACACAGTTTGGTAGCTGATAAACTTCCATATGTGCTGCTTTGGATGGGTGCCAGTAACACTGCAGGAGAAACACCTTTAACTGTGTTTTAACCCAGGGTGACTAGGTCTAAAGGCAGCAGCAGAGGGGCTCTTCTAGTGGCTATGACATTGCCCTTCCTGGAGGCACCCCTGCCAGTCAGGGAGGCTGTACCTACCCCGTGCTCTTGGTGTTGGTAGCATGCTGGGTGGAAGTCAGAGTTTACCTTTGTGTGCTGTTGAGTGCCTTGTCCTGTGTTTAAAGGCTGTGTGTGTGTTTCTTCCTCTGAACTTCTCTGTTCAGATTGTTCCCTACTGCCCCACACCATTCCCTCTCCATTAGTTCGGTGTCTGTTGCTGTAATAAACACCATGACCAAGAGCAACTTGGGGAAGAAAGGACTTGTTTCATCAAACAGCCTACATCATGAAGGGAAGTCAGGGCAGGAACTCAAGGCAGCCACCTGGAAGCAGGAACTGAAGCAGAGGCCAGGGAGGAGTGCTGCTTGCTGGCTTGCTTCTCAGGGCTTGCTCAGCCTGCTTCCTTAGAGAAGCCAGGACCACCTGCTCTGGAGTTGCAAGGCTCTCAGTGGTCTGGGTCCTTGCACATCAATCATTAATCAAGAAGGTGTCTGTCCCTCAGACACGCCCACAGGCCAGTCTGATGGAGGCAATTCCTCAATTAGCATTTCCTCTTCCCAGTAACTCTAGCTTGTGTGGAGTTGACAAATTACAATATGCTCACTCTTGTGTGCTCCTTTACCCACTTGGGTTTCCATTCTCTCCCCTCTCTCCACCTCTCCCCTCTCCCCACCTCTCCCCACCCCCTCCTCTCTCCTTTTCTTTTGTAATAGAGTTTCAAGTAGCCCAGGTTGGCTTTAAATGAATTCATACAAGTCTTCCTTCAGCCTCCTGAGCACTGGGATTACAGGTCGGCTTTCCCAAGCCCAGCTAATGTCCTATTTCTAGGTGCTTCTCAGCTTTTGGGAAGTAAGGGGCCAGGGAACACCTCCTAGGAGGTTTCACACCTCCCACTTTGTCTATAGTAGGTTCTACCATGCAGAGTAGCTTAATTTTTATGTGCTGTGTCACATGACATTTAATGACAAGGACAGTCTGGGGGAAAATGTAGCGACAGGGACATGGCTGAGTTGATAGAGTGCCCTGTTTAGGTACAGAAAGCTCTAGGTTCAATACTCGGGGATGCATAGCAGGGTGTGGTGGCACATGCCAGTAACTGGGAGGTGGAGGAGGAAGGCTTTGAAGGTCAACGTCATCCTCAGCTACTTGGGTAGTTTGAGACAAGAGAATCAATACATATTTATGTAATGACACCTATCCTGTTTGTCTGGGTCATCTTATTTGTGTGTGTTTTGTTTGCATATTAGTCTGCCCTTCATGTGTGCCTGGTGCTTGAGGGGCCAGAAGAGGGTGTTGGATGCCTAGGGACTGGAGTTAGAGACTACTTACTGTGAGCTACCATCTGGGTGCTAGGGAGCCAAACTTGGGTCCCTTGGAAGAGCAGCCAGTGCTCTCATCCACCCAGCAAGCTCTTCAGCCCCATACACAGCCCCCTTTTAAGTCCTCGGACTTTTTTTCATGTAGCTTCTCTGACTGCCTTCTTCTCCCATGTGAGAACATGTTTAACTCTTTCTGTTCCCTTCTGTCCTTCACTCTCTTCCCCTCACTGGGAATGAGCCCATCAAGTGCACCGGGACAGAGCTGCGTCGCCTCTCTTGGTATTTTCTGTTTTGTGAGACTGTTGTTGAGTCGGGTCTTTCATCCTGGTTCCCACCTGGTTACCGCCCAGAAATGCTGCCGTCTGTTGTGTTAACTCTGAGCTCAGCAATCATACCAAACTCTTCTATTTGTGCTCATAACAGTTTCTCAGAGAAGGAGCTTGGGCTTCCCATCTCAAAACTCTTATTGCCAACTGTGGATGGTTTATCTGTCCTGACTTATATTTTCAACCACTGGCTTACCTGTGGTCGCCTGGAACTTTCAGAGCGATCTGGATAACAAACACAACGACAAAATCACTGTCTTGTTCCTCACTGTAATGGGGGTGTTTTTCAAACTTTATTTTTAATTATGTGCATATTATGTGTGTTCCTGCTTGTTGGTATGTATGCAGATCCCTTCAGAGGCCAGAAGAGGGCACTGGATCCCTGGGGACTAAAGTTACAGGTGGTTGTAAGCCATCCAACATGGTTGCTGGTCCTCTGGAGGAGCAGCAAATGCTTCTGACCTGTAAGCCATGTCTCCATGCCCCTGCAATTGGACTTTTCTAGTAGTTTGAGAATCTCTTAGTTGCCTCTTCCTGTCTTCCTTGGACTCTCAGCAGAAAGAGGCTCTAAAGTTTGTTTTTGTTTTGTTTTGTTTTTTGTTTTTTTATAGCCCTGGCTGTCCTGGAACTCACTTTGTAGACCAGGCTGGCCTCAAACTCAGAAATCTGCCTGACTCTGCCTCCCAAGTGCTGGGATTTAAGGTGTGCGCCACCACACCCGGCTGGCTCTCAAGTTCTTGATATGAGGGTGAGTTCCCACTGTCCAGTGCCTGGTGTGAGGGTGAGTTCCCACTGTCCAGTGCCTGGTGAGAGGGGAGAGTTCCTGCTGTCCAGTGCCAGGCTGCTTTGATGACTGAGTCAATGAATGAATGGATGAACAAATGAATGTATTGTTTGTTTGTTTGTTTGTTTGTTTTTAACTCTGTCTTGGTGGTAGGGGAGGGGATTGCATGGAAGGCCAGGATTCAGAGGCTGTGTGGCCTGGAACCTTCAGAGGTTCCTTTCAGAGGGGACTCTTCTCCCCACCCCACCCCCCAGCACTCCACTTAAGGGACATGGAGGCCAGCAGCGTGCCTTTCGATCCCAAGTGTGCTCACTGAACCTCCAAGCCTGGCCCTCACCTGGGGATAGGTGCCACACAGAGATTGGGCCCTGACCTGGGTCTTGCAGAGAAGAGTGAGTACGGGTGTTTTGCCCAGTACCAACCATGCCATCTCTCATGGCAGTAGCTGAGCCTGTAGGTGTGGGGTGTGATGGCTGTAGACGAGATGATATGTGAAGAAACCTTGAGCTAGATGCTACGAACACAGGGACTCACAGAGCGGGGAGACCAGGGTTATTCAGTCAGGCCTGGCAGCTCAGCTTTGCCTGGTATGTGTGCACAGTGTAGATCTACAAGAATAGAACTGGAGTTGGGCATTGTGGCACACACCTATTATCTCAATGCTCAGGAACTGGGAGGAGGAGGACTGATGTAAGTTCAGGCTAGCCTTGGCTACGTAGTAAGTTTAGGGCTAGTTCAAGGCAAGAGCCAAAGAGGCACATAGCAAAATCCAGTGTCAAAACATGAAAGCCACTAACAGCGAGAGAATAGACTTTGAGTTTGTGGCATGAGCAAGTCTGGGCATTTCAGTTTTCAGCTTTCAAGGCTTTTGTCTTTCAGGATTGTAGTCTCTGGAATTTAGGCTTTAGATTTTGCTCTGTTGGAATTCTGCCTTTGAAATGATGACATTCAGGATTCGAACCACCATAGTGTGGAAGCTCACAAAGGGACACTGTTGGCCATGGTCCCCGGGTTGCTGGGCCTCTCACCTGTGACCTTCTGTTCCAGGTCTGAGCCTAGCCCTGGGCCTCTGCCGCCAGAAGCCATGGCAGAGGGCCACGATGCCGCACTGTCCGTAGCTGAGTGGCTGCGGGCACTTCACCTGGAGCAGTACACGGCACTCTTTGAGCAGCACGGACTGGTGTGGGCCACCGAGTGCCAAGGCCTCAGCGATGCTGGCCTGCTGGACATGGGCATGCACCTCCCTGGCCACCGCCGCCGCATCCTGGCTGGTCTTCAGCGCGCCCATGCGGCCCCGGTCCCTCTGCCCCGCCCCGCCCCACGGCCCGTGCCGATGAAGCGACACATCTTCCGTTCACCACCTGTGCCCGTCACTCCACCTGAGCCGCCGCCCACAGCTGGAGAGGATGAGGGTCTGCCTGCCGCTCCACCTATCCCACCCCGCAGGAGCTGCCTGCCACCTGCCTGCTTCACTCCGCCATCCACAGCCGCCCCAGATCCTGTGCTGCCCCCACTGCCTGCCAAGAGACACTTGGTAGAACCCAGCATTCCTCCTGTCCCTCCTCGAACCGGACCCCCCTACCCACAGGCCAGGTGAGTGACATCACAGCTGGTGGGTGGACAGATCTAGAATGTAGAGGAATCAGGTTTAGAGAGCAGGCCAGGGCAGAGTGGGGTAAGGGGTGGACCGGAGGATAGCCAGGACTTAAGGATACCTGGATATGTGTAGAAAGAGCAGGGGAGCCACCGTGGCCCCAGGTGTCTATCCCAGCGAGTTGGGGGGGGACCCCAAATCCCAGGACCTGTCTGAGCGGCAGCCTGCTTACCCACTTACTCTCCGTCCTCTTGAGAATTCCTTCTGCTCTCCCCGGCTAGTCTCCTCCTTGCTTCCCCGAGCTTTTCCCTCTTTCTATGGACACTCCACTACTCATTCCTCTCAGCTGTTTGCTTTGGTGCCAGCCAGAGAAATGTCTAAAGGCAGGGGTGGGGTGGGGTGGGGGATGACATTCTGTTGGAGTTTTGAAGGGATGTGCTGTCAGAGGTCTCTTGTCCTTGTCACTGCTGGACGATGTTGGTGAATTTCATTGATGTCTGCAGAAAGCCTTCTGTGGAAGGTGGGGATTGTGTTCTGATTCCAAGCTGGGAACCTGAGGCTTGGGGCATAGAGGGAAGGGCTAGCTGTATCCATGCAGGCACGTGGGGTGATGGGAAATGGGGGGCAGGGAGCCTGTGGGGAAAGCCTGTGAGGTTTTGTCCATCTAGAGGGTAGCCTTGAGTCAGGGGATCTTCTAGCCCAAGCCAGGTCTGAAATTATGAGATGTAATTGATGGGAAAAAGCACAAGATGTTTTTTTTTTTTTCCTGGATCCTCGGGACCCTGTTACCACAGTATAGATTCATGGTTCTTGGTGCTATTGTACCCTCTAGTGGCTGTTCTCCTGCCTGCAGAGGAGGGAGGGAGAGAGAAAGAGAGAGAGAGAGAGAGAGAGAGAGAGAGAGAGAGAGAGAGAGAGAAAGAGAGAGGATTCAGAGTTGCTAGAATTCAGGATACCCTGGATTTACCATCCCACATCCCTTTTCTCCTTCCTTCTCCTAACCCAGGGTGTAGGTTTTTAAATTTTTTTACCTTAATTTTAAATGTTTTAACCTCCTTTCAAGTCCACCATCCATCCACCAGAGGTAGTAGAAAAGAAAGATTACTAGTATATGGACCTGCTTAGAAATTCTTTTTTGGAGCAAGTCTCATCTGTGTTGTTAGGATAGCAGTAGTTCAGTTCACAGAGCTCATCAGTGGGAACTTGATCGACTCCTGAACATTTTACGCGTATACTAGCAGTCTAGTTTGGTAGTGTCAGGATAGTAAACACAAATTGGCTGCGGAGGCAGGACCTAGCAGTGACAGGCGGGTCTCAGATGAATTGGCATGAGTCAGCAGGAGGAACCAGGATCATCAGGGACACCAGGGGAAATTATTTTATTTTATTTTATGTTTTTGTTTTTGTTTTTTTTCGAGACAGGGTTTCTCTGTGTAGCCCTGGCTGTCCTGGAACTCACTCTGTAGACCAGGCTGGCCTCAAACTCAGAAATCCGCCTGCCTCTGCCTCCCAAGTGCTGGGATTAAAGGCATGTGCCACCACTGCCCGGCAGTGTGTTTCTCTCTATGGAATCATGACAGAGTCCAACAACTCGATGTAAGGTGGATGAATACACGTGCGTGGTTAGCGAAGAATCCTTCATCATGCACCCTTTCACGTGCTTGCTTTAGCATAACATCCTTTCACCCGTGTCTGCTTCAGCAAAACGTTCCTTCATGTGTCTGTTTTAGCAGAACATCTTTTTACCTGTGTCTGCCTTGGGAAAGCACTCTTTCATGTGTTTTCCCCAGCAAAACACCATCTGACACAACTGACTTTCCAAAGAAACCATTAAGTTTCCACTTGACCAAGGTAACCCTCCAGAGATGTTTTGGGAAAGGAGAGGCCTTCAGAAGGAGACAATTGGAAGAATTCAGCTGGGACAAGATTTTAGACTATAGACCAAGGTATAAGCAAATCAGGAAAAAAACAAGAATGGGGTTTCCACCCCCTGCCCTCTGCCCCCTGCCCTCTGCCCTCAGGACCTGATGCCTCTCTAACTTATCTGGGCCCTCTGTGGGTCTCCTGACACTTGTACCTGTTCAGGAAACTCTTAGGGTAAATAAAAATCATATCCACAGTTCTGAGCCCCAGGATACAAGGCTTCACTCTCACAGTCCGAACACAGGTACTTGGCCAGCATATGGGGGGCCAAGGCCTCTAATTAAGACACCTGGTTCTTCAGTAGTCAAGTGGTTGGAGTGAATATAAAATGGTGTAATACTTGCAAGAAATCTCTGTGCATTCTTCATGTTTGTTTGTTTGTTTGTTTGTTTTTGCTTTGGTTTTTGTTTGTTTTTCTGTGCTTTAGGATCACACTCAGGGCTATGCCTATGCTAGGCTAGTTCTCTACCACTGCTGTTTCCAGCCCCATCTCCTGTACTACAAATCATCTGGACATTACTTACAATGCCAGATACGCTGTAAATGCTCTGTAGATAACTACCATACTGGATTGTTAGAGAACAGGGACAAGGACAAAATCTCCATGTATTCAGGTCAGATGTGGGTTTGCTGCACACATTTGGATCTGCAGTTTGTTGACTCCATGGATGTGAGCCATAGGGTACAAAGAGTCATGTTTGATCCCCACAGCTTGGGGTCATTCCTTAGGGCAAAATGGTGCCAGGCCTGACATCTTTATCCTGGGGGTGACATCAATAGTGATCTGCAGTCTTCAGCTCGTGGATATACAGGGCTTTAGCTTTTTTTCTTTTAATAGTATTTAGTTAATGTATGAGTACACTGTCGCTCTCTTCAGACACACCAGAAGAGGGTGTCAGATCTCATGACAGATGGTTGTGAGTCACCATGTGGTTGCTGGGAATTGAACTCAGGACCTCTGGAAGAGCAGTCAGTGCTCTTAACCACTGAACCATCTCTCCAACCCCTAGCTGTTTTGTTTTTGTTTTTTGTTTTTAACTTTTATTTTATGTGTGTAGGTGTTTTGCCTGTCTGCATGTCTGTACACATGTACAGGTATACATATGTGCACCTGGCCAGCTGTCTGAGTGGTAACATGTCTGTGTATTTGCATATTTGTGCTGGTTCTGCAGGTGGCCATGCTGGATTCTAATAGGTACAGGGATCTGTACAGTTTCAGTGGTGACAGGCCTGTCTATGTGGCTCATTCGGCAGAGTAGACATATACATGGGCCTGTGGCGTATTGCTGCTATGGGGATTAAAGTGCTAGGCTGTGTTGTTAATAGTGTGCAGATGCTGTTTGGGTAAGTGAATTGGCACATTTATTGTTTGTGTACTGTCAGAGTGTGAGTCATTGTGCACATATGTGTGTGCATATGCTGCCAAGAGCCGTTAGAATGTCAGCTCTCCTAGGGCTGTGGGATCTTTGTCAGTTTCCTTTACTATTGGATCCCCAACGCCTGGCAAGTAGTACCTAATAGTCCTTTATACATGTCATGGAGACAAAAGGCCCCTGATGCGAGGAGCTTTCACACATCGAGTGCTGATCTTGGGCATCTGCAGATGATGTGAGCAGCCCACCCTGAGCATTGATCTAAGGGGCCCTGAGCTCATCATCCAAATCCTCCTTAATTCGTGTCATCCCACCTGTGCGGTGGGGGGGGGGTGTCTTCAGCGGAGATGGTGGGAAGCAAGAAGCTGATAGGATTCTAGGCCACAGAAAAGCTGTAAGCAAACCAGAAAACAAGGAAAGATGGGGTCCCCTTCTTCCCTCCTGGTCAGATTGAGGGCTTTTAGAAGCAGGTTCACATGCAGCCTGAAGACCTCACTTCACCTCTCCATCTGTTACATTGTTATTTCAGCCCATGGCCATGAACTGGCTGAGGGAAAACTTGCCCAAGCCACTCCACCCAAGAGGTGAAACCAGCTTTCAGATCCTTCCTCCTGACCCTGTTCACTCCGCTTCAGGTGTCAGAGACAAAATCCTCAGGACTTGCTTCTCTGGATCACAGAGGAAACATTTCTGATCAAGGGTCCTAGAATCACTCCACACACCCCTTCCAACTCTCTGCGGGTCTCAGCTTCCTCCTCTGGTACTTGTATACCTACAGGTATTTGAGTAAAAGGAAGTATTTGCCCAGGGTGGCTAGCCACTGTCTGGAGTCACACCTTGCAAGGTTTCCCTTCTGTGCCCCCAGAATGCCTTGCCGCTCAGCCAATCCTTGGTCTTTCTGAAGACTGATCACCTGTTGCTGGGGCAGAAACTCTTCCCTTCAGGGAGCCTATTTTGCAGCTTCTTTGGGTCTCCTTCAGCAGGTTGGGATGGGAGATGCACCATAAGGGCTAGCTAGAATCAGGGCTTCCTGAATACATACCCTGTGAGGCCTCAGGGGACCAGCTGACGGGGCAAATTGCCCAATTTTAGTTTGGACGGTGCTGGCGTGGCCTGAGGGGCGGGGAGGAAGTATCTGTCCCAGGGGATTATGGGTGACGTTTCTCTTTCTCTCTCTCAGTGTTTTCAGGAAGTGTGTTGGCCTAGGCAGAAGGGGGGCGGGGAAAGAGGTAAGAGAGGCGGAGAGCAGGAAGCAAAGACCAGAGCTGGATACACACATACACATACACACACACACTCACACACACACTCGCACAATCTCTCTCCCTCCCCTCCCTGACATATTTATGATTATATTCAGATACATACACATTTACACACATTCAGAGACACTACCCATAGGTGTGCATAGACATACCTGGGGCTCATATATACAAGGGAACAGGATTCAGACACAGACGACAATAGGGGTTCTGGCCACAAGACCGGCCAGAGCCCACACAGGCTTCTTCGGGCAGACACAGGGCACCTTGGCACACACTGGTCTACCTGGCTGGAGCCTTAGGAGTTCTTAGGCCCTGGACAGGATTCAGCAGGCCTCTGAGGGTGAGTGAGGGGCAGCTCTGGCTAGGGGGCTGGGCAGGAGGACGAGAGTCCCTCTTTGTCTGTCACTCTCTGAGCTGCTGTTCCACGGTGCTGTGCTTCCCCTTGGTTTGCTCAGACAGTTCCAGGACCCTTTCTCAGCTTCTCCTGGGGTTTTGTTTTGCTTTGTTTTGTTGTCTGCTCTTTTCTAACACTGCCCCCCTTCTCCTTCCCTCTGTCTGTGTATCCACATCAGCCTCTTCTAATCCACTAATCCTAATACCTGTTTTCTGGTCCTTTGTCAGATTCTGCCCCACAGACTGATGTGTGTGTGTGTGTGTGTGTGTGTGTGTGTGTGTGTGTGTAGGGGGGTGTCTCTGCTCCTTGGACCTCTCATGCTTACCTGTTCCCTTCTGGCATTCATTCCCAGTTCCCTGCGCCATCAAGCAGTTCCCTTGGGGAGATTTAGGTTTGCGTGTGGCACTGTTAAGTTTAAGATTGCTGTGTGTTTAAACCCCTTACCCCCAGCCCAAGGTGACAGGGACCTCCCTGAAGAGGGCTGGCATTTCATTTGTATGGTTCCTCCCCTGGTGGCCAGGGTGGGTGATTGGTGGGTGCATGTTGAGTGTGAGGTTGCCCTCCCCTCCTTCCAGTTACCAGGAATCCCTAATGAACCCAGCACCCCTTGGGTCACTGGGGACACATTATGGCCTCTACTTTAGACTGGTCACCAGAAGTGGTGGGGGAGGGAACTGTCTGAAAGCTCGCCAAGTGCTGACCTGTTCTAGTCCTCATGGAGATAGTAGTGCCAGACCCAGGAGGTGCACAGAGCAGATGCTAGCTGCCTCTCGCCCTCTACGGCAGGATGGTCTGTGGGGCTCAGAATGTGGGGTGGGGTGGGGTGGGGTGCCCAGCAGGTTGTGTTAACTAAAGGAGGGTAAAATCCACGTCTGGGTGGACTTCCTGGTGGGATAAGTGAGTTTTAAGCAAAAGGGAATTGATGGTTTGGGGTCATTTTCTGTAAAAGTTTCCAGTAGAAGCCTGGCTCACAGTAGTGCTTAGGACGAGGAACCCCTGGCCCAGGAAGAAGTGCCCAGGGCTCTGAGGCCTTGGTTGTACACTAAACTCTAAGTGGGTGCTGTTGAAGGGTGGATTGGCTACAGGCTTTCCACAGCAGGATGCTGGCAGGGTGTCTGTGCAGAGCATACTGGCTGCAGTCCCTTTGTGTTAAGTGACATGCAGGCTGCAGACCTCCGTTCCTGCAAAGGAGGCCTGACAAGAGCTTTGCGCACGGTGGCCTGGGTAGAAGGGAGTGGGACAGAGCCAGGGTGTGCAGCAGCAGCCCTTGGTGGAGGAGGAAGGACAGAAGTGACATGGAGGAAGTGAGGAGTGCAGGACCCAGCTGTTGAGGAGGAAGTGGGTAGCTTGGAGGGCAGCTGGGAAAGTTTACCACTGGAAGGGGCATCAGGAAAGGCCACAGTCCCTAGATCACTGGGCCTGGCCTCTCCTTGCAGCTGTGCTGGTGAGAGCCTAGAAGGATTGGCCTGGATCCCTCCAAGGTCCGTGGGATCTTTTAAGGGGAAGGTTCTGACCCTGGGGTAAAATGTAGTCTGGGTCCTTTGTCCTCTGAGGTCATCGCAGCAAACCAAACATTGAAGGATGTAGCATGCAAAATGGTAAGAAATACGGAGGTAGTCTGGAGAGGTGGCTCAGTTGTTAGGAGCACTGGCTGCTCTTGCAGAGGACCTGGGTTCAATTCCTAGAGCCTACATAGCGGCTCACAACCACTTGTAAGTTCAGTTCCAGGGGGTCTGATACCTCTTCTGACATCTGTGGGTACCTGCATTGCAAGTGGTGCACTTACATACATACTTACACATACGCTTACATAAATAAATCTTAACGATAGAGAAGTAGTATGGAGGGTGGGGGAGCCCCAAGGATGCCCCTAAGAAGCCTGAGGCATGGGGGAAAATCCACAGCAGAGGTGGAGGATGTGGGATATATGTCTTAAAGAAGAGCACAAACTAGGTCAGACAGGTACAGGTGTCCGAGGTGAATGCTTTATGCAAAGGCTTTGAAGGATGTGTTTATAGACTGCAGCTTGGAACTGTAGAGATGGCCCAGAAGTTAAGAGTTCATACTGCTCTTGTAGAGCACCTGAATGCAGATCATAGTACCCAGGTTGGGTAGTTCACAACCACCTGGGATGCCAGCTCCAGGGGATCCTCTGGCCTCTGCACTCATGTGTATACACCTACACACAGACATGTACAAACATGCGAAATATTTATAGACTGCAGATTAGATTTTTGGTTGGTTTGGTTTTTCTTTCTTTCTTCTTTTAATATCTCCTTTTTTATTCGATATTTTATTCATTTATATTTCAAATGCTATCCTGAAAGTCCCCTATACCTCCCTCCCAATTTGGTTTTTCGAGACAGGGTTTCTCTGTCTATCTCTGGCTGTCCTGGAACTCATACTATAGACCAGGGTGGCATCACACTCACAGAGATCCACCTGCCTCTGCCTCCTGAGTGCTGGGATTAAATGTGTGCACCGCCATACCTGGCCTCAGGTTAGCTTTTTGTAGAGTGCTCGAAAGTGAATGGATAAGGGGTGGGGAGTTAGTCCAGAGTCAGCTTCACATGTAGGCTACCCCTCTCTGCAGTCTTCCTGCCCTCAAAGTGAGCCTTGGCTTCTCTGGCTGGAGGTGGATACAGACAGAAGTATTGGGAGGAAGCCCAGGGCATTTGGAGAAGGAGAAGGCTGTACTGCCGCTTGAGGTCTTGCCTCTGAGGCTGTGGTGCCTTTGGCTACAGCCCAGGTAAGAAGCCGTGCTATCACACATGAGAGCAGTGTGAGTGAACTTGCCGGTTAGTCAGAGGGGAAACAGGCTCAGAGGTGCTGACTGGGCTCAAACCCAGATCTGCTTGCCTCCAAACCGGAGCAGCCACATGTCACTGTGTCCGGGACAAGCTGACAGCACCTGTTGCCCCGTAATGGTCATTGGCCGAACTTTAAGTTTCTGGTTCACACCATTAGTGACGGGGTCACTCTAATCTTACCCATTTAGACTTGGGGTCCTCATATGTCTCCCAGCCCTGGGTACAAGGTCCTGGGGGATTTCCTCTCATCTGTAAGGTCAGACTTCTTGGGCTAAGGGCCTAGGCTAAGGTGGGTCACCCCCTGTCCCTGGTGCCCAGTCATAATAATTATAATAGATGATCCACATGTCTGTTGGCTAGAGAAGGGCCTGAAGGACAGCAGAGCTAGGGGTACGCAGGAGGAGGAGCTTTCTTTACCTTTCCATGGCCCACAGGGCTACATTTTGAGGTACTGGGGGTGCTCTCCAGGGTTGGGAGTGGGTAGAAATCAAAGGAGACGGAACAGGGTGAACATACGGATGGTTCACTAGTACTCGGGGCTGGGACTGTTTATTAAGGGCGGATACCCAGGGGCTACTCCCCCTCCTGGGGTGCTCCCCTGGGCTCAGTTCTCGGTAGGGGATACTACCCCTTCCCTTGGGGATTTCCCATAGGCCGTGCCTTTCTGACCTCACTTCTCCTTTCCTGGTCCTGACTCAGCAATACTAGATGCCCTGTGCTAGGCGGTCTGGCTGTCATGGAGGCTTCTTGCCACAAGGGTTATGAGAGGTTCTGTTGTCTTTATTCCTCGGGCAGATGATACAGATGGCACCCACAGGTAGCAAGCCTCAGCGCAGGCTGTGGACTGTCAGGACCATGATGGAGGTAGACATGGTGAGGAGGGCTGGTGCTTGCCTGACCCCTGAGGATGAGGAACAAGTGGGCACCCGGTTGCCACGCTCCACCCCTCAGGACATTGAGGAGGAGACTGACAGTAGGAAGCCAGGCTCACTTGTTTGGCCTGGAGAGTAGGAATCCACACTTCCCCATAGGCCACGGCCTGCTCTTCGCTGATTCCCGAGCATGGCCGCCTCCGCAGCCCCTTCTTCCTGGTCTCTGGAAAGCAACATCATGATGGATTGATGTTCTCATCCGGAAAGCTAAGGACATCGGGTATCTGGGACCAGGCAGGCTGTTGGGCAGGTCTGTGTTCAGGTGCTTGGTTGCCATTGAATCATTCATTTGTTTCTCTGGCAACCAGGATACTCAGCTTGTTGTGAGTCTGTCCACCATCCATCTGTCTAGCACACTCTTGTTGCCCACTCAGCCAAGCTCGGCACTCAGCGGTGGGGATTGAAAGTCAAAGCTTTCTTTCCTTCCTGCAAAGAGATTTGCGTCAACTCAGAGAGACAGGCTGGCACTGTGCTCACGAAAGGTCGTCATAGTCTCTGTACCACCGCCCCTTAGAATCAGTTCCCAGAGAAGGTAGGTGGGGTAGGTAGCGGGAAGAGCAGCTTTCTCCCAGAGTAGAGACAGGTCATGATAACCATCACAGCTGTCACCATACACACAGCTGTCTAGCAGCCATTCCTTTTGACAACTCAGGTGACAACTCAGAGGTGAGAGGCTGAGGATCAGAGTAAGCAGGTGACCCTCTGGGAGCCAGCCTGGCTTAGAAACTTCTATTCCAAGGGTCCCGTGAGCCTTCTAGTGGCCCCGCAAGTGTGCCTGTTCTCAGTTGGGGGTCGTTACAGAGTTCGCTGGCGGTTTCTCCTGGTGCCCCTGCAGGCTGCTATAGCACCTCATGCAGGTCATGACTCCACAGGGAAGTTCCCTCCCTGTCTGCATGGCCGTAGCACAAGCTATTTGGAAACAGACACATTCTAAGAAGCACGAGGTAGTAGAGCTCTCAGCTCTGTTAGCTTAGATGCTGATGGAGCCTGGACCGGAGGGACATACTTTGAAGAGCATTACTTGGAAGACCTTTCACATACAGCGGGGAGCAGCAGGGTTTAGGGAAACAGAAAGGCATAGCCGGGAGATGTGGTGTAGAGGCAGGGATGCTTCTACAAGGAACAGGGAGAGGGGAACTGGTGGATTCAAGAGTGACCCAGTCATATCCTCCCAGACCTCCTTGCGTTTCTGGCAGTCACATGCTGCTGCTCACTGCTGGGAACACTGGGGAACAGACCAACCCGAAAGTGACCAAAGTGGAGGAAGCTGCTCACTCGGATGCCCCTCCTTAGCCTTGGCAGATGTGGACAGAGATAGCTGGTAGGGCCAAGCCACCAGGACTCAGCCGCCATTCTAACTGCCGGGTGCTGAGGATCCTGTGTGTTGGTATGTGACCTACTCTTTTTCTGCCCGTGAAAGCAGATCCTACTCTACAGAAGAGGAGACCCAGGCCTGGAGAGGCTAGGCATTTATTTAGTCCAGGGCACACAGGAGTGACGATACCAAGGTGGGGCTCAAACCTGTGTCGTGGCTAATAAAGCCCTTCAGGAGACTTTCATCACCAGAATAGGACAATAAGAAAACTATGGGGGTCGGGGGGGGGAGTGCTGGGTAGGTACCTGAAGCAGCCCCGAGAGACTGACATCAGAGATGAATAAAGGTGGGAGGGGGTAAAGAGAGCTTGAGGGACTGAGGCCACCATTTCTGAATGTGGAAAAAAAAAAAAAAAAAAAAAAGAAGAAGAAGAAGAGAGCTCCTTGTTCCAGAGACTACAATCTGGGCCTTAGCAACCAGTTTCTGGGGCTCTGGTCTGTGACTTCAGCGCTGGCCTTGGTGCCTGTTTCAACCCCATCCTGTCTGCCAGCAAATGCCCTGTATCCTCCATGGTACATGTCAAGACTTACCTCCCGCTTGCTCCATTCAGGTCTTTTCTCTGTGTCAGCGTGGAGGTCCCATGGGTGCATTGCTAGAAGCAGAAGCACCAGGACTGGGCGACCAGCACATGTGGCCTGAGAATGTTGAGGGCTGTGTGAGGCAGGCTGGTGTCTGGGTCGGGCAATACTTGCCTAGTAAGCAGGGCCTCAGTAGGTCAGAACCCTGGATGGTGCCTGCTGACACCCAGCTCTGGTTCTGTTCTCAGCCTTCTCACTAAGGAGGAGTTACTGCTGCCATCAGTGTTACCCCGTTCCCAACCAGAGCCTACAGAGACTCCGTCCACCCTCCTGCCTGCCTTTCCCCAGGGGCCCCTGCAGCCTCCGTCTCCTCCTCCCTGTCCTCCTGTGATCCCTCCCAAGCCTCCTCGCCTGCTCCCTGAGTTTGGTGAGTGCTCCTGGGGAACTGGGCTCTGGGTGGTCTCCTGAGATCAGCCCTGGAGAGCAGGTCGCGAGCATACTCCCTCTCTCCTGGTGGCCAGCAGTCCCCTGGGTGTCATAAGCCTTCTCGAAGAGCATGTTCTTTCTCTCTCCTCTGTCTCCTGCTTGCCAAGGGTGAGCTGATCCTTGAGGTGGCGAAGTTCCTGGGCTGAGTAACCCTTGGGGCCACCACTCCATCTTGATTCTTGTTACCTGTGTGCCTTGTTTGGACAGTCCCCAGCCCGGACTCCCAAGCTTACTGCTTGGTCAGCCTACTTGTGGTGGCCCTTCCTTTCCTTCAGTATAAATAGTACTTCCTGTCTCCTGTGCCTTTCTTTTCAAACTCAAGCCTGGGTGTGTGTGTGTGTGTGTGTGTGTGTGTGGTGGGGAGTTTATTCTAGCCTGGGAGTGGCCTTTGTGAAGCCAAGCCCTAGCCCCTTAGAGGAGGTCAAGCTCCTAGCTTCTGAGCCACCCCCTCTCTTTTACCAGACGACTCTGACTATGATGATGTCCCGGAGGAGGGGCCAGGGGCCCCAGCCAGCGTGATGACCAAGGTAGGCAGGGCAAAAGCTTGGGGCTGCATTGGCTGCCTCTGTTGTGGAGGGAGGGCTGCTCATTGGCCTTAGAGACCCCAGGATCTCCTCCCCTAGCAGAGTGGATGCTAAGCCTGCTTTACTGTCTGCCTTATAGGAGTCACCCTGGGGTCTACAGCTCTCTGGTCTATGGCTTCTATTCCAGGCTTGAGTGTATGTAGTCTGTTGCTGTGTGAGTCTTGGAGTGGCTTCACTTCTCTCTTGAATGTATATTGTGTCGCTCTAGCTCTGAGTCTTTCTCTGTTTTCCTGCCTTTCTATCTTTCTCCTTGCCCTAGATCCATGTTTGCCAACAGTTCTCTTGACCCTGTCACCCTGGTCCCTGTGTGGTCTCAGCTGCTGGGGGAGGGGTGCACAAACAGAAGTAAAAGTGCTGAGTTGTGGGTGTGGAGTAGAGGGATGGGCGGGGTGGCTGGGGGTGTGGTCTGGGATTTGAGGGAAAAATGAGACACTGGGTGATCCTTGGGGGGTGGCTAGGAGGAGCCCCTGCCAAGCCGAGTCCCACGGGCCGTGCGCGTGGCTAGTCTGCTGAGCGAGGGGGAGGAGCTGTCTGGGGATGATGTGGAAGATGAAGATGACCATGCCTATGAGGGTATCCCCAAGTGAGTATCCCCCATTCAGCTGCCTAAAGCCCAACCTAGCCTACCCCTCTACCCCAGTCCCAGCCTGAGCAAACCTCAGCCCACCTCCCTGCCTTCCTTTTCTTCTCTTGTTCTAGTGGTGGGTGGCCAACGAGTGGCCTGAATCCACCCTTACGCAGCCTGATCCCTGATCTCCCACTGCACCCCATGGATGAGTTGCTTGGGGGTCCCACCCCTATCACACCTGTCATCAAGGCTGGCTGGCTGGACAAGAACCCACCACAGGGGTGAGTGAGGCCTGCCAGATCCTTCTAGTGTCTGCAGGGGGATAGACAAGCCATATTCCAGGATACCCATGAACCCAAAAATCAGAGGGTCCAAGATGGTTTGATCAATTTTCCCTCCCCACACACTGTAACCATTGGTAACCACTGGATGATCTTAACTGTGATAGGAAAGGGGGACTGGGTGTGATGGTGGGACCTCTCCCCCCTCATTGCAGTCTTTGCTGAGCCCTGCCTCTGCCTGTTTAGGTCTTACATCTATCAGAAGCGATGGGTGAGACTGGATGCTGATTACCTGCGATACTTTGACAGTAACAAGGTGAGGGCTCAGTCAGTCCTTCACTTGACCCTTGCTCCTACCCAGACCTGGGCTGGACCCCAATACTGCTTTAGGCAGAGTCCTTAGCTGACCTTCAGTGGGCATCCTGGTCTGTGGGCTGGTGAAGGTAGTGATCAGAGCCAGCATAAGGTCCACTTGCAGAAGACAGGCCTGCAGCCATCATTTCAGCGAGCTGGCAAGGGGCACTAGGGTTCCCACTCTGAAATGTAGCTCTTCTCTCTCCAGGACGCCTACTCTAAGCGCTTTGTTCCTGTGGCCTGCATCTGCCGAGTAGCTCCTATTGGAGACCAGAAGTTTGAAGTGATCACAAACAATCGGACCTTTGCCTTCCGGGCAGAGAGCGATGGTGGGAGTTCAGGAGTGCATGTGTTTGTGTGTGTAAGTGTGTGTGTATGAGTGTGTGAGTGTATGTGAGTGTGTATGAATGTGTGTGCATGTGAGTGCGTGCGTATGTGAGCATGAGTGTGAAGGTATGTGAGTGTGTGTAAGTGTATGTGAGTGTATGAGTGTGTGAGTGTGTAAGTGTGTGAGTATGAATGTGTATGTATGTGTGTGAGTGTATGAGTGTATAAGTGTATGTGAGTGTGTGTGTGAGTATGTGAGTGTGTGTGTGTGTGTGTGTGTGTGTGTGTGTGTGTGTGTGTGTGTGTGTGTGTGTGTGTGTGTGTGTGTGTGTGTGTGTGTGTGTGTGTGTGAGTGTGTGTGTGTGTGTGTGTGTGTGTGTGTGTGTGTGTGAAGGATAGAAGGGCCTAGAAGTTGGACCACATTGTGAAGAATAGGAAGGGAATAGTGTCCCAGGGAGGCATCGTCCCTGTATGGTGTCCAGGAGGAGGAGGAAGGAGACCATTGACCATAACCAGTGCTCCTTTCCAGATACTCCCCAGTGCCACAGAGGTACACATCAATGTGCACAAGAGATACAGTCCAACACTTGGGGTGACTTGCCCAGTGTAAGCCACACTAGGTGGCATTGTAAGCATTGTGGCATTGTAGCCTAGGTTGTCCAAGACAGAGAAGTCTAGCGATGGGACAGGCCACACCAGTAGGATTCCTAGCAGAGGTGACTTCTGAGCCCCCTAGAGCCAGGAGGCTCCAGGGGCTGAGTTCACGTGTTACCTTCACCCTTTTGTAGTGGAGCGGAACGAGTGGATGCAGGCCCTGCAGCAGGCGGTGGTTGAGCACCGAGCCCGTTTTCGGCTCTCTAGTGCTTCTGTGTTGGGAGTCCGAGGCTCCGAGCAGCCTGACCGTGCTGGCAGCCTGGAGCTAAGAGGCTTCAAGAATAAGCTTTATGTGGCTGTGGCTGGGGACAAAGTACAGCTCTATAAGAATCTGGAGGTATGAAGGGCTCTACCAGGCCACTGAGGTCTCCCTGTCCCACACTCATCCCTGTCCCCTTACCTGCCCCCTCCTGTCTACCTGGTCTCTCCCTGGTCCTGCCTAGGACCTAAGCCCAGTACTTTCCCTTCCAGCCTTTCCTGCACTGGGCCAGCATCTCCCCTCTTCCCTCCTGCCTGCCTGTCCTGTCTCACTTGCTCCTATGCCTCCCCTACTGTCATCCCGGCTGCTCTAGTCCAGGCTGCTGTCCCGGCTCAGATTCCTGCCCTTTCCACTCCCTAGGGACTCCTTTCCCTATCCCCTGTCCTGTACTGTAAGCCCTGTTGTCAGCCTTGCCTTCCTCCCTCCCACCCGCCCATCAGGAATTCCATCTGGGCATTGGTATCACCTTCATCGACATGAACGTGGGCAATGTCAAGGAAGTGGATCGGCGCAGCTTTGACCTCACTACCCCCTACCGCATCTTCAGGTGAGCCCCTGCTCCACCGTCGGCTCATGGGCAATCCTCTTGGTATTTTTTTTCTCTCTTCCAGCCCCACCCTATGGAGCAGGTGCATTGCTCACCCATCTGTCTTAGTCTGTCAGACGTCTTCATCCCTCTCCATCTGTTCTGGCCAGCTCTGTTCTCTTTGCCCACCACGTCGTTTATGGGGTGTCCCACCAGCACCTGCAGCCCTCCATGGCCTGGGACCCAGGGAACCTCTGCAGCACCACCCTGCCAGCCCCGACTTGGAGCCTGTGGGTTCTCCAGAACTTGCTTATGCTCAAAGCACGTGGGCCTGTTGTCCCTTGAACATCTCCCCCGTGGCCCTTCTCTGCCTCATGTAGTTTTCCACTGTCTACCTCCTTTGCACTCTGCCTTGTCTGTTTCCTCTCTGTGTCTGTCACCATTCAGGCCCTCTGGTCTCTGTCTCAGTACTCTGGTTGCCAGTCTCAGGGCCTTCACTCTATCCATACTTATATCAGAGTAGTGACCTTTGACCTCAAGAGCTAAGTGGGTACCTGTCCATCTTCCCATTTGAAATATCCTATGACATTGGCCCTATAGTTCTTTGCGATAATCCTTACTGACCACAAAAGCTGCAGCCAGCCACTTTGGGATTTCCCTTTCTGTCAGCTGCAGAAGCCACTGTGCTTCCTGGTTACTGTCATTGTCACCAACTTTAAGGAGGCTGATAGTTCAACAGAAAGGGCCTCCTCCACTTGGGCCCATGGGCTTACTGCAGCGGGGTGTGCGTGCTTGTTATCTGAGGCCCTGGAAGCTTTCGAGTTCCTCTCCTGGCTGTCCTGGTGGAGGCTATCTTCAGCCCCTCTCTCACTCATGGCTGTTACCTCTTGGACACTCCCATGTGACTTGCAGTTGATGGTGACAGCAGCAGAGAAAGAGCCAGGGGAGTTTTGTAGGAAGGAAGACAATTCTGCATTTGCTGGGAGCTTCCCACTTGAAGAGTCTTTCTGCCTCTGCCACTGAGTGCTGTTAAAGGCATGCGCTAGTACACTGGACACTAATGGACTTCTTTCTGGGGTGGAGTAAGGAGGTTGAGGGTGGAGATGGCACACACCTTTATACTCTCTCTTCTGACTGGTGCCCCGCTGTCCTAAGGGTGCCCTGTGCCTGCTCTGCCTCTCAGGCCTGTCCCTGCCTGTCTCCCGTCGTCTCCTCTGCCAGTCTGGTTTCTCTCTAGTTTTCATGCTCTCTTTGTTTGTCGTTTCCCAACAGTCTTAAGATGACACCTCCTCCTGACCCTCAGATCTCTCCAGACCCTTTCCCACCAGTTCTCCTACTTATGTGTCCCTAGCTTCTCGGCTGATTCAGAGTTTGAGAAGGAGCAGTGGCTGGAGGCCATGCAAGGAGCCATCGCAGAGGCCCTATCTACCTCAGAGGTGGCTGAGCGCATCTGGGCTGCAACTCCCAACAGGTTCTGTGCCGATTGTGGGGCTGCCCAGCCTGACTGGGCCTCCATCAACCTCTGCGTTGTCATCTGCAAGCGCTGTGCAGGTGGGTATGTGTGCAGCAGGCTGACCGTTGGGCAGCAGGCGGTCTGCTGGGCAGATCCTGCAGCTTTTATATTTAACGGTGTTCCAGCACCATTGGCTGTTCTCTTGGGAGTGACCTTAGGTCCTCGATTCATGGTTATACTCTCTCCACAGGGATGGGGACACACAAAGAGGGAAAAAGCATTTTATTCAGGGCTACCTGGCAAGTAAGTGAGCTTAGATCAGAGCTCAGGCTGTTGGAATCTGATGTTCCTGTCACATCAGAACCATGCAGGAGGCCAGGTACACCAGGGCTCTTCAGGCTGAGAGAGGAGCCAGTGTTTTGTCCAGAGGGGATATAAGATAAGGGACCCAGGGACATACTCAGTGCTATAGGCCAGACTCTGGCTTATGGGCAGAAGCTGAGATTGGAGACCCCCATCCAGGAAGGGGAGGGGAAGTACTGAGCCTTCTAGAGTGGTCTGAAAGTCACATATGAAGCCTCCCTGGTAACATGGCTGAGAAGGGTAGGAATGGAAAATCACGGGGCCCAAGGTGCATTCATCTATTGACTCAAGCACTAAGGGCCCAGCATGTGCCATCTGCTGACTGCAGGCTGAGTATTCGATTATCTGAGAGCTGCCAGTGCGCAGGTGGTGGTTTTGCAGGGCTGCAGGGGAGAGGTGGAATTTGATGTGGGAATCCAGGAGAAAGGACAGATCTGAGTGAGTCACTGAGCTTGGAAAAGAACCCCTAGGCCTGTGGGACTCTAAGGCAGATGTTAGGCCCTGGGGCCATGAGGTCTGTGTGCAGACAAGTGGCAGCTTCACTGGTGACCAGGTAAGGAAAGTGTCAACTCAGAGCTAACACAGGACGACTGTGGTTCTCTGTGAAAGATGGGTGCATGAATGCAGGGCCAGGGCTTGAGACAGGCAATGGCGGGTGTTCCTTCTCTCTTCATGGGGTCCCTCGTGGGACCCGTGGCTGAGCAAGCGTCATCCTCTACCTCCAACCTTAGGCTTTCCTTTCATTCCAGTGACCTTTATTAAATGCTTGTTTGTTCTGGGCTCTGAGGATGAAACCTAAAGCCAGGTAGTCGAGATCCTATTCTTATGCAGTGGCATTGCAACAGGATCAGCAAAAAACCACAGGAGCCAATCAAAGTGGAATGACTAGAGGTGGGAAGAGGACGTGATGTTTGTTTGGGACATGGTCTCTGAGGAGGTGACAAGTCAGCTTAGACCTGAATGACAGGAAGGCGTGGCCATGGAGGCGGGGAGGTGGGGAAGAGAGTTGAGGCAGGAAGTTAAAGATGACAGGGGAGAGATAAGGTATTTATATCTACACTGGAACAGCTGATGTGGATCAGGGATTGGCACGTCAAAGTGGTCTCTTGGTAGGGAAGATGGTCTGGAGGGTCTGCTGTGGTTGGAGTGTAGTGAGCAGTGCGAACAGATTCTGGACCATGCCAAAATGGAGATGCAGGCTAGCTCCAGGCCTACCTGAGGAGCAGTAGGGATGAGCCTGTGCTCACAGGAGGGCTGTTTCAGAGTAACTGTATCTGCCTCACCTCAGGGGAGCACCGTGGCCTGGGTGCAGGAGTGTCCAAGGTGCGGAGTTTGAAGATGGACAGGAAAGTGTGGACAGAAGCACTCATCCAGGTGGGTGTGCCCTGCAGTTCATCCATGCCTGGGGTGGGTGTGCCCTGCAGTTCATCCATGCCTGGGGTGGGGGTGCCCTGCTGATTGTCCATGCGTGGGGTGGACGTACCCTGCGGATCGTCCATGCCTGGGGTGGACATGCCCTGCAGTTCATCCATGCCTGGGGTGGGGGTGCCCTGTGGTTCATCCGTGTCTAGGGTTGACATGCCCTGCAGTTTGTCCATGCCTGGGGTGGGAGTGCCCTGCAGTTCATCCATGCCTGGGGTGGGGGTGTCCTGTGGTTCATCCGTGTCTAGGGTGGACATGCCCTGCAGTTTGTCCATGCCTGGGGTGGGAGTGCCCTGCAGTTCATCCATGCTTGGGGTGGACGTGCCCTGCTGATTGTCCATGCCTGGGGTTGCCTCTCTCAGCTGCTCCTCTCTACCCCCACCTCATTGGCCTCAGAACTTTGGAGCTAAGGGAGCTCTGTGATAATCTAGTGGGTGGGGATTTTAGAAAAGCCTGTGTTTAGCAATGTCAGCAAACTGGCCAGCGTACTGAGAATGTTTTTACAGTTTTAAAGGGTTGTTAAAAAAAAAAAAAAAAAAAAGAGGCTTGACAGATTGTATGTGTTCCATAAAACCTAAACTATTTATTATTTGACCTTTTAGAGAATTGCTGACCCCTGATATAGTTCAGCTGTTGTCCTGATGTGGAGACTGAAGCCCTGGGTTGGGCTGTAATGGGCCTGAGGTTACCTAGCCCCTGCATATTGACCACTCAGCCTGCTCCCTTCCACCCCATATCCTAGCCAGGCTGGGGGTTCGCCACTGTGCACACCACTCAGAGCCTCTGAGCTCTCACTGCGCCCGAATTCATGTGCACAGTGTATATAATGCGTGGCTTGAGGCACACATATGTACATCTGTTTATACCTATGCTTTAAACTTCTCTGGTGCCTGTGTGTGATTGTTGTTATGGGAAACCTGCAGCAGGAGGCTGGACCAAGGAACCTGGCACCCAGGGCCTTGCTAACTTAGGAACTTCATAGCATATCCAGTTCATGTGCCCACATTGTGTTCAGTATAGCACTGCTGGGAACACTGCTTTTGTTAATGAATTGTCTTTTAGAATAATCCTGAGTTAGGATTAGAATACCCAGGATACGGTTGAGAACATCAAGGCTGAGGTGGGGGAGGGTGGGGGTGGCTGGGGGGGGGGGACAAAACAAAGCCAACTCTGATTTCGTGCCTAGTGGCAGGGAAAGTTTCTGCTTTGTTCTCTGCTGAGACTCCAGCACGTTAAATGAGTGGGTGAGGAGCCCAGGAAATGCCTGTGATAGGCTGAGCATCAGAAGGGAAAAGTGAGCTTGCCCTTAATGCTGCCCTCTCCCCATCTCCTAGAAACTGCCACCCCTCTCTCATCTAGAGAGGAATGTTAGGAACAGATAGACCCCAAATCCCTGCCTGCCTAGCCTATTGGCTGAAAGGTTAGATACCACTCCTCACTGGGACAGCCTCAGGAATGCAGAGTTCCAGATGTGGGGGTGGGTGAGACAACAGGGAGGGCCCCAGAGACCAGGCCTCAAACAGTCACCTATCAGACTGTTGGAGACAATCTGGGCTCAGAGCCCAGGCCTTGAGCAAGAGTACGGTGGCCACCAGCAGACCCAGCTGCTCCTGACCTCTCCTTGGGGAAAATGGGTGTGTGGTCTGTCTGCCTGTCTGCCTGTCTGCCTGTCTGCCTGTCTGCCTGTCTGCCTGTCTGCCTGTCTGCCTGTCTGCCTGTCTGCCTGTCTGCCTGTCTGCCTGTCTGCCTGTCTGCCTGTCTTGGGAGTTTTTATCGTCAGCTGCCCCTCTCACCTCTTGCCTGTACCCACAGCTCTTCTTACATCTGGGCAATGGCCCTGGGAACCACTTCTGGGCTGCCAATGTGCCTCCCAGTGAGGCTCTGGAGCCCAGCAGCAGCCCTAGTGCCCGGCGGTATCACCTGGAGGCCAAGTACAGAGAGGGCAAGTACCGCCGCTACCACCTGCTCTTTGGCAACCAAGAGGAGCTGGACAAGGTCAGCACACAGAGCCTCTGGGATTCTTGAGCCTTCTTGTCCCTGCATTATCCCTTGAACCCATCCCATTCTTCCTGTGGCCCCATTCTTCCCTCTCAACCCATCTCTTTCATCCGCTTAGAGGGTTGTGCACGTGTAGGGAGATTGAGGCCCACAGGGCGGTAGGGCCTGCCTAAGGAAAGCTGGAACAATGTAGGGAGGAGTCAGGCTTGGTTCTTGGTCCAGTGCCATGTCTTCAGCATCTGGCTGCCTCCTCCTGATTCCTCTGTCTCCCGCACCCTGTCCTGTTCTTTCAGAATCCTGCCAAAGGAGTGAACTTGGTGGGGATGCTATTTCCTGTCAGGCTCATGAAAAACAGCTGGACCGCTCTGACCCACCCCATCCACGCCCCATTCTAGATGAGGCCCCATATGGGCCCCAGGCCCCAGAAGATTGGGAGCCAAGTCTTAGACCCTGATCTGGCTCAGACCGCTTGCTTAGAGGCAGCAGGGAAGCATTTGTAACCTGTGGGCGGCGGCCCTCAGCTCTTCCTCCAAGCTGCCCTGTCCAGGCAGGCTCAGTCTAGCCCCAGAGCTCTGTACAAACCAGGCCTCCACCTCCCCAGGACCCAGGCGTCCAGCCCCCAGTTCAGCCCAGCCCAGTCTGGCCTAAAAGCCAGAAGGGTGGTGGCTCCCATTGGTCGGGAGGGCTGGGCCGGCATTGAGGAATTCAAATGTGGGAGGAATTAGCTACAACCCTTCAGCCCCTCCCTCTGCCCCTGCTACAAGGCAGAGGGAGCCTGAGATCCTTCAGGGGCTCCTTGTGCCCTGACCAGCAGCTGTGCCCCAGGATCCGCAGGGTGAGGGCCTGCGGCTAGGACCCCAGCCTCAGCTGGGTAGCCTCTGCCCAGCCTCCCTGGCTTGCCCTCCCGTTTTCTTTTTCTGACTCGCATGCCTTTCTTTTCTTCTCTTCTGGCTTCTTTAAGCCCTGCTCTCTTTCAGTCTGAGGATGGTCCATGCAGGTTAGAGTGACTCCTTCCCCTTCCCTCCTCCCTTCCCTCCTCCCTTCCCTACCCTTCCACCTCCCACTCTTTCTTGGATTGATCTCCCCATCTCCTCTAGGCCCTGTGTGCTGCAGTTACTACCACTGACCTGGCTGAGACCCAGGCACTCCTGGGCTGTGGGGCTGGGGTCAGCTGCTTCTCAGGGGACCCAGCAGCTCCCACACCCCTGGCTCTTGCTGAGCAGGCCGGACAGACTCTGCAGATGGAGTTTCTACGGAATAATCAGAGTACAGGTGAGCGGCCGGTGGCTCTGTCCTCCTCTGTAGCTGGAGGTCCCTGCTGGCAGGGTCTGGTCTTTTGGAGAGTTTTTATAGGGGTGTCAACAGGAACCATGAATTAGCTGAGAACCTGGATTTGTAGGCCACTCCCAAGCTGTGACTGAAGTTCTTGGTGGTCCCTGGGGCAGCAGCATGGTACTTGGGACAAGTTTGGCTTATGGGTCCGTGCTTCGTGTGAGTGGCCTTTTGTGTCTGTATCTCTGTGACTATTGTGTGCTCTGTCCTGACTTAAATGTGGGTTCCTAGTGGAGCTGTCTGCTCCATGAAGAACCTCAGAGCTGCCTAGGTTCTCTCTCTCTTCATATTGGTAATGTTGAGGTTTTGGGGTTTGTGTATGTGTAGTGGGTCTGTGTTGCTGTGGAGGAGGGTGTTGCCATGTGTGTATGTGAACTACACAGCAGCCTTGTCGTCTGTTTGCTCAGTCTGGGTGGAGTTCCATCATAGACCTGGGTTGGGTCCCATTTGGCTCCTATTCTTGGGGTGGGTGAGGAGGGGGTCGCTAGGGTGAATGCGTTGGTTATGGCCCAGGCCAGGTCTCTTGAGGCCACATCCTAAGGCTGAGGGTGGGGCTCAGCGGCTGGGTCTCTGGGCCTTGGGCCATGGGTGGGTGGGGTGTGCTGGGCTGGAGAGAACCCAGGTGTCTAAGGGAGGTGCAAGAGACCACCCAGATGGCTTGGACTACGGGGGCAGGACCCCTCAGTGATGAGCACTGGATCCAGCCTATTTCACTGGGCTTCGTGCTATCTGGGACAAACCTCTCTCTAGGGAATATTATTGAGTTGGCCCAGAGCCCCCCTCATTCTAACATGCTTGGCTCTATGCCTTCAACAAACAGTGTGGGGTGGGCTTGGGAGTCATGGAGCCTTCTTAAGATGGGTAGGGCTGGAGCCGGGCCCTGAGAATGGAGTGACATTCCCACTGGTGATCAGAGGTTGAGATGTGGCTTTTCAAAACCCTGAAGGTAGCAGTAGGAGTGTGAGGGTCTTGGTAGGGAGCTAAGGAAACAGGGCTGTGACCATGAACCTAGGTACTTTGCCTCAGGGGACATCTGGAGAAGGCACCTCTGGGACACCCAGCATGCCATTACCATTCTTTCTTCCTCTCCAAAGAGGTCCCTCGGTTGGACTCAGTGAAGCCCTTGGAAAAGCACTACTCCGTTACCCGGCCAACTGTGAGCCACAGTGGCTTCCTGTACAAAACTGCTTCTGCTGGCAAGCCTCTGCAAGACCGCCGTGCCCGGGAAGGTGAGTACAGCATCTTACCCATCCGGGCCTATGGTGTGTGTCAGCCTGGCTGCAGGGCCAGAAAACTAGGGCTGGTCCTCCTGGAGGACCTGAGGGTGCCAAGTGGACTCTGGCAGAGCCACCTGGAAAGTCTTGGATATGGCCTCTTGTATACAGTGAGTGCTTGAGAAATGGGCTAGTCGGGGGTGGGAGGTGGGTATGGCACCATCAGGGAGCGTGAAGTCCGTATGGAGCCCCTGTTGGGTGTGGCCTTGTGCTGAGCAGCTGGCATATTCCAGATGTGGATGGAAGGCGGTTTGAGGACTTGAACCTGAGTGCCATCCCTCTCAGATCTCAGCTGCTTTCCATTTACTCCCTGCCTCCAAGTTCAGCCTACAGTCCTTACACATAACCCAAGAGGTACCTACCTTCCCATCCGGCAGACGCCCCTCCCTGGATTCTGCCCCAGCTCTGTGACTTTGTCACACAAGCCAGATTTACCTACACCCCACCAGGAATCTGCATATGCTGCTCTCTGCCCCAAATGCTTTCCCCAAATATTTCTTAAAACCTCATGTCTTTCCCAGCCACTCAATACTGTGCCCCCTGCCACCCCAATACTATTTTTTTCTCTTACTATTCCATCTAATTTCTATTCATTATTTTTTTTTCCTCCAAGATAAAGTCTTTTTGCTACCCAGATCCTGGCACTGAACTCCTGGGCTCAAGTTTCTATCTTATCTCAGCCTTTCCAAGTAGCTGAAATTATAGGTAGTGCCACTATAGCCTACTCAGTTGTCCTTTATTGTATACCTCTGTATACATGGTACCTGGTACCTGTTGTAGCCCTAGCACCTGGGGCGTGCTGGTACCCACTGGTAACTTAGCATGCATCTGCAGAATGAAGAAGACCTCAGCAGGCCAGTGTGCTTCTCAGAGCACATCCTTGAGGATAGCCTTGGACTCACATTGTTTTCACAGACAGGAAGAGGGACAGCAGGCTGGAGGAGCAGAATGCCCACTGCTTACAGCCTCTCTCAGAACCCCTTCTTGGAGTCCTCCAGATACTCTCTCTGACAGTACTCTCTGACTCCCAGATGGTGTAGCCCTCTGCTGCTCCTGGTCAGTTCCCTCTGCCTGATGATGTCATTTATGGAACCCTTCTGAGTCATCCTTTTTACCCTGAGTGCCAGGAAGCTCTGAGCTACTCTGAGGCTGGTGCTGTAAGCTACAGTCGCCTGCCTGGCTGTGGTGCTCTGCTCTCTTACCTTTCGTGGTCCAGATTCCCATTTCTGGTTCTACGGGGGATCTTGTGTATCTTCAGAGCCATTGTAGGAGGAGGCAGACTATAGAGTGAGGAGTGTATCTAGCAAAGGAGACGGGGCACAGTGTGGACCCATGTCTTAGTTAGGGTTTTACTGCTGTGAAGAGACACCATGACCAAGGCAACTCTTATAAGGACAACATTTAATTGGGGCTGGCTTATAGGCTTAGAGGTTCAGTCCATTATCATCAAGGTGGGAACATGACAGTCAGGTATGGTGCAGGAGGAGCTGAGAGCTCTACATCTTCATCTGAAGGCTGCTAGCAGAAGCAGCTAGGATGAAGGTCTTAAAGCCCACACTCACAGTGACACACCCACTCCAACAAGGCCATACCTCCTAATAGTGCCACTCCCTGGGCCAAGCATATTCAAACCACCACAGCTCCCAAGATTTCCTGTACAATTGGAGCTATAGGTAGAAGGAGCAGCAGGGGCAGAAGCTAAGAGTAGCCAAAGAGACAGACAGAGGCAGACCTAGGCTGAGAGACACAGGTTGCCCTGAAGATTGGGGACAGCATGGAACCTAACATTCAAAGAGAAGTGGGGTCAAGACTCAGTCATTCTTGGCCTCCAAGCTGGAGGCCAAAAGTTCATATCAGCTATAGGGGAGAGTTGGGGACTAAGTATAGAGGGCTGCAGCTTGTGGGGGAGGATACTCAGGTAAGTGGTGAGTTAAAATGAAGAGCTTATAGGTTGGGTAGGAGCAGAGACCCAGAGAAATGGCAGGAGTGCTTTTCGGCCAGCCTGGGGCTTTCTTCATGGTTCCTCTGTCTAACTTCTCCACAGAGTTCAGCCGGCGCTGGTGTGTCCTGAGTGATGGGGTCCTGAGCTACTATGAGAATGAACGGGCAGTGACACCCAATGGGGAAATCCGGGCCAGCGAGATAGTATGCCTAGCAGTTTCCCCTCTGGACACCCATGGGTGAGTACCCCTAGCCATAACCACAAACTATCAGTGCTAGGAAGTCCAATGTCTGATTGAGGAGACAGGGACATAGGCCCAGAGAAGGACAGGACCTTCTCAGGTCCACACAACAGAGAGACTGTAAACATTGACCTTAGCTCAAGAGGCTGCAGCCCAAATCTGTTCGTCCACCTCTTGGGGATCAGGGCAAGGAGTAGAGAGTTAGTGGGGGACAGGGCTATGCTGGATGAGTGAATCCCGATTTGTGTATTTGCAGCTTTGAGCACACCTTTGAGGTGTACACAGAAGGAGAACGGCTATACCTGTTTGGGCTGGAGAATGCAGAGCTGGCTCACGAGTGGGTCAAGTGCATTGCCAAGGTAGGCCTGGGTTAGGAAGGCAGGTGTGTGATAGAGGCAGGGTGAGCCCTCTGGCTGAACCCCATGAACTCCAGCTCTTCCATCTCTGATGGAGAAGGAGCCAGACGTGGGTAAAACAGACTCAGGACAGACCTCTCAGGTCAACGGCAACGCAGACTGCAGCCCTCTGGTACCTAATGGATATTTGCCATGAGGAGCATGTTTGGGGGACATTGTTTGCAGGAGTGCAATTAGACTAGAGGGGAAGGCAGGGAGGCTACAGAGGAGAGGGCTGCCTTAGAGACGAGAGCCAAGAGCCCCCTTGTGCCTTGAGAGCCTGGGGCTTCATTTCTCATTGGCTCATTTGATGAGCTCTCAATGCCTTCTGAGGATCAGTACTCAGGGCCTGGAGGACCCGGGTGTACAAGTGCTCTGTTGTTCCTGTGGGAGTGGGACAGACAGGCTGAGTCTAATCGCTATGGCATATCCAGTGCTGTAGCAGATGGTGAAGTATGTGGACAGTAGGAACACAGAGAAGGACAAGTCCAAATGGGTCCCAAAGTCCTCTGTCACTGTACCATGCTCTGCCTTGAGAAGGAGGACGTAGCTAGAGGGAAAAGAGCCCTTGCCACAGGGTGCCTCCTGCAGGCTATGCTGTGCTTACATGCTCTCTCCACTATTTCCCCAACTAGGCCTTCGTGCCTCCCCTGGCTGAGGACCTGCTAGCCCGGGACTTTGAACGTCTTGGGCGCCTACCCTGTAAAGCTGGCCTGAGCCTTCAGCAGGCCCAGGAAGGCTGGTTTGCCTTGACTGGCTCTGAGCTCCGGGCTGTCTTCCCAGAGGGGCCCTGGGAAGAGCCGCTGCAGCTCCGGAGATTGCAAGAGCTTTGTATGTGGACCTTTGCTTGGTTCCCCAATCTCTAGGATCCCTTGTCCCAGCCCCCCCACCCCACCCCCCCAGCCCCTAGCCCTTGTCTGGAAGTCTGAGTTCTATTATGGCCTGAGCAGATGATCCAGCCTGCCCTCCATATCCTCTCCTGTCCTTGGAGTACATCTCAGCAGCCCTTTAGGTTGGTGGGTGGAATCCAAGGGTGAGACCCAGAGGGGCCTCAGGAGGGAGCAGTGTATGGGTTATGAATAAGGCCTGGGCCTCATCTTGACTGGCCCCTCCATAGCTATCCAAGGAGACAGCGAGAACCAAGTGCTGGTGCTGGTGGAGCGGAGGAGGTGAGCCTTGGCTTCCCTGAGAATCCTGGAGAAGCCTGAGGGCAGGTGGGATACAGTGGCAGACAGGTGGGACAGTGACTATCTCTGCTCCAGGACACTGTACATCCAGGGTGAGCGGCGGCTGGACTTCATGGCTTGGCTAGGGGTCATCCAGAAAGCAGCAGCCAGCTTGGGAGACACGCTGTCAGAGCAACAGCTTGGGGACTCGGACATCCCAGTGATCGTGTACCGCTGTGTGGACTACATCACGCAGTGTGGTGAGCCCAGCCTCCAAGTTCCAGCCATCCCCCTTCTCTAGTGATATCCAGACCCCAGTGCCCAGCATCCCTCTAAAAAGTGGTATAACTCCCTCCCCAGGCTTGACCTCAGAGGGTATCTATAGAAAATGTGGTCAGACCTCCAAGACTCAGAGACTGCTAGACAGCCTACGGCAGGATGCACGCTCTGTGCACCTAAAGGAGGGAGAGCAGCACGTGGACGACGTGTCCTCCGCACTCAAACGCTTCCTCAGGGACCTGCCCGATGGGCTCTTCACTCGTGCGCAGCGCCTGGCCTGGCTGGAGGCCTCTGGTGGGTCCTGGTACCTGCATCCAACCCTGTCCACCTTACCTACCTCAGGATGTCCCCATCGTACCCTGGACAAGGCTTGCCCCAGCTCCTCTGCCTACTCTGCTTCTGGGTCCTCTAGTCACTCAATAGAGAGGGAGTTGCTCAGAGGTAGAGAGTGGAGCATTCCCCGTCCTGCTAGGTGCCTATGAACGATGCCTCCATCCTGAGAGGCAAAGCTGTTGGAAGGGGGCATTGGTGGCTGGTTTCTAACCCAGTCCATCTCCCCTCCCCACCCAGAGATCGAGGATGAGGAAGAAAAGATCTCCAGGTATCGAGAGCTCTTGGTGCATCTGCCCCCTGTCAACCGAGCCACTGTGAAGGCCCTTATCAGCCATCTGTACTGGTGAGGGCTGTGCCAGAGTGAGGCTCTGGGGAGATGGAGGGGGAGGGGAGAATGTTCTTCTACTCCCAACCTGGCCCACTGCCCTCTCCTGGGAAACAGGTGGGCCTGAGGACCACCCAATGACTGCCCTGATCTTGGACATTGTATTTTAGCTTATGTTCATTAGGATAAAGGGGGGAATGGGGTATTTGTCAGTTTTGGGCTAGGTTACTGAGGCCAAACCTTCCAGGATGGGAAATGTGTCCCTTTCACTCCTTATGTGCAGTCTACCCTGTCCTCTGTGACCTCAGTCCCTTGGCTAGTCTTGTGCCTGATGGGAACTGGGGAGGTGGCTAGGAAGCTCTGGGCCAGCCTCTTTAATTATCAGTTACCTGTCTTCCAGTGTACAGTGCTTCTCAGACACAAACCAAATGAACACACACAACCTGGCTATTGTGTTTGGGCCTACGCTCTTCCAGACGGACGGACAGGACTACAAGGCTGGCAAGGTGGTGGAAGACCTCATCAATCATTATGTGGTGGTGTTCAGTGTGCGTCCCAGCTGGGATTGGGGGGCGAGGGGAGGGGTAGGCAAGGCTAAGCCTCTCAGATGGCAGTGACATCTGACCCTTCCCAGGTGGACGAGGAGGAGCTGAGGAAGCAGAGGGAGGAAGTCACAGCCATTGTGAAGATGCGTGTGGCTGGCACTGCCAGTGGGACCCAGGTGCAGACCAGGGTTTGGGAAGGCTTGGACTGGTTGCCAGCTCTGCTCCCAGACCTGTAGCTGAGCCCCATCTCTCCTGCAGCATGCTGGCGACTTCATCTGCACAGTCTACCTGGAGGAGAAGAAGGTGGAGACAGAACAGCATGTTAAGGTGGGGGATGTTGAGCCAGGCTGTACCAGGGCAGACATAGTCACTTAGAGATGTGTGAGGTTCCCCAAAGACACCCCTTTTTGTATCTCGGGGCTCAGAGGACCGAATGAGGAATGGGTTTGATGATGCATTTGGGACTGGCTGACCTTGTGGGTCTGTGCAGATCCCAGCATCCATGACCGCAGAGGAGCTTACTCTGGAGATCCTGGACCGCCGCAATGTGACCATCAAGGAGAAGGACTACTGGACTTGCTTTGAGGTCAACGAGAAGGAGGAGGCAGGTGGGTGGCCATGGGCTGCCTTTAGCCCAACCTTCATTTCTCCTGCTCCCGGCAGTTTGGGAGACAGAGGTTCTAGATGACACTTTTTGCTGGCACACAGATGAAAATTGTGGTCTCTATGCTGGTGGTGACTGGCAGCTGACAGCTCCGAGTGACAGTGCCAGCCATGATGAAGCTTTCCCAGGTGTCAGAATGGCATTGCTTACAGAAGGGACAATGCTGAATTCAATGACAGGAATTGTAGGGTGATACTATTGGGGTGAGGAGGGTGGTGGATAGTGAACATACAAGCAGGTGGCTGTAATGGGGTAGCCTGGCTGTGGTGGTGAGTGGCCAGTTGGAGCCTTTTATGGTGAAGGGAGCCATATTAAGATGAGAGGTGGGGGTGTTGCTGACGCAAGTGTCAGCTGTTTTTGTTGAGTGGTAGTTGCTAGACTGAGGACTCAGGCAGTGGTTAGTCTAGTAAGAGACAGAGATGTTAATACCATTATCACTCTAGGAAATAGACAACTCCCTTGGTGTTAGCTAACTGCTTTAAAGGAAAGGCCCAGGCTGTCGGCAGAGCCTATGATGTAGTCTTGGGTTCTGCTTCTTCTCCTGGGGTATCCAGATACAACAGTACACTGGCTCAGAGAGGACAGGGTGAAGTCCAGAACAGGTGGGGTCTGCGATCTGCCTCTTCCCTTCGGAGTGTCAGACTCGGAGTCTGGGATGAGCATGATGTTGACCTGGTTGGGAATGAGTAAGAGGGGAACTTCTTCGAAGATCTTAATGTTAAGGCTTTTTTAGACGCAGGCCTTCTCCGGCCATCTTTAATGAAGTAGCTCTCTAAGATGATCTTAGCTTGTTTATATTTTTTATTGGGGGTGCATTGAACTTTATTTGGGGTGAACCAAGTGTTATATAGTTTGGGGAGTGAGAATATCCAGGATGCGAAAAAGTCACTGGCTGAAAGCTAAGATACTGAGATGCCTCATTAGCCTGGAGAGGTGGTCCAGGTGCTGCTACATGATTGGCTGACTGCCTGTGACCACCTGATCGGGGGGTTGCTTGGTTACAAGCTCTGAGACAGGTACGAAAACAGGGAAGGAGTTAGGCAGTCTCAGGATGAGATTCTAGTATCAGTCTTTGAGATTTTCAGGGTTTGGACACCTTCTGCTTCACCCAGTCTATGCCAGTTCCTCTGGTGGCATGGTACACATGCCTGCCCTACACTATGCAGGGCCTTAGCTTGCTGTGAGGAAGAATAAGGGCTACTTGGTAAAGACAGGACAAATGATCCCAGAAACAAGACTAGCTCCAGCACCAGGCTGGGCCTTCCAAGACCTGAGGAAACCCAGGGTGGGAATGGAGGTGGAGTCAGCCACCCAGGGCCTGGTGGGGCTTTGGGGCCGTGGGAAGGCTAGTAACAGGGCTTTGGGAAGATACTGTTTGCCGCTAGATTGGTAGAGCTTGACAGGTAGTTAGAGTACACGCTAGAGGTCATTTGATGGTCAGACTGTGTGGGACGAGTACAGAGCGACATACCAGATTTGACCCACAAGGGTGGAAGAAGCTGGAGTATTTCTTTTTTTTTTTTTTTTTGGTTTTTCGAGACAGGGTTTCTCTGTATAGCCCTGGCTGTCCTGGAACTCACTTTGTAGACCAGGCTGGCCTCGAACTCAGAAATCCGCCTGCCTCTGCCTCCCGAGTGCTGGGATTAAAGGCGTGAGCCACCACGCCCGGCGGAGTATTTCTAATCTGAGCACAGGCAGTGTTTGTTGGGGACACATGAGTGACAGTACAGCCTTGGTTTTGGCTATGAGTAGGTATGAAAAGTGAGAAGCTAGCTTATAGGAAGGGTGATCATGATGGTGGTGTGTCACAGTGCTAGTGGACGCTGAGCTGTGTAGGTGACAGGTGTCCATTTGCTTGCCCTTGGTGGCACTAAGTGGTGTGGACCCAGTGATGGTGGTGTGGCCTCTCCACAGAGCGCCCGCTGCACTTTGCGGAGAAGGTGCTGCCCATTGTGCACGGGCTGGGCATAGACAGCCACCTGGTGGTGAAAAAGTACCAGTCCATGGAGGCCATGCTGTTGTACTTGGGTAAGTGGCATCTGTAGGGGATGTGGGATGGATAGGTGCCTCCATCTACAAGCAGGGTGGGACCTGGTGGGACCAGGACAGAGCAGGTCAGATGGAGGAAACTGGGGGGCTTCCATGGGGAGGCTGGGACATGAGATGGGGCACTGGAGTCTGGAGGTGGGGCAGTGTAGCCCATGCCCACTCTGGTCCTCCCTTAGCCAGCCGTGTGGGTGACACCAAGCATGGTATGATGAAGTTCCGTGAAGACCGCAGCCTCCTGGGTCTGGGGCTGCCTTCAGGTGGCTTCCACGATCGCTACTTCATTCTCAACAGCAGCTGCCTACGGCTCTACAAGGAGGTCCGGGTAAGCCCTGTGATGGACATTTGTATTTCCTATGTGCTCAGACACGAGCATTGCCCTTGGTCTGCAGGAGCGAGGTCCCTGTCTGAGGGTCTCGGCAGCACCATGGCTGATGATAACTGTATATTCTGCTGGGACCCTGAGTAGCCACTCAAAGCCTGTATCCACATGAGGCCTTACAGTGAATATGATTGCCAGGACATCATACACACACCCCCATGTTTCCCTGTGTCTGTGGTTTTACACACTCTCACAAGAATGTGTCTGTTCCATGGCATCCATCCTGAGCTGTGCCCAAGCCTGCTCTGCCCCTTCCTAGAACACAACCCTCCTGACCTACTCTACCCGCATGCCCAGTGGTCTCCTAGACCACACTCCTTGGCACTGCATTGTTATGCACACAGATGCCCTGCCATCCCCCTCCCCCTTGCCCTTCACACCACTACACAATCTGTCCTGGCTCTAGACTGGGATGATGCCCTCCATAACCCTGCTCCTCTATCAAACAGAGCCAGAGGCCGTGGAGCGGGGCCCCTGAGACCGTGAGTAGCTGTGGGCCAGCTGCCAGCTGCCTTCCTTACACTACCTGGGGCCAGGCGAGCAGGGTAGAGCTTGAGGACACCATCAGGGCTCCCAGTTCTCACCAGGCATGGCTCCCTGTTTTCCTACCACGTCACTGGCCCCTACCCTGACCCCAAACCAAGACCTTTTTCTCAAGATAGGGTCCCTTGTTGTTGTGATGCTAGAAGTATTTGTCGTGCTCAGAGAAGTTTTGGAGGCAGTGTTAGAACCCAAGTGTGGGTTAGGACTGGTTCATCTCCTCTTACTGTCAGAGCTCCCCACCTTCCAAACCTAGTCAGAGGGCTGGGGCTGTCCTTGACCCTTTTGGGACATAAGGCTGTGAGACATTCTCTCTCAGAGGTGGCTGTGCTTTCCCAGCCTCCCTAGCTGGTGGCCCAGCCTTCCTTGGCCACTCCTGAGAGCCCCTCCATGTGCCTCTTAGTGCTGCCCAACCTGGCTCTAATGTCTGGAGGTTGCCTCTGGCTCAGGTTCAGCTGAGAAGCACCGTCTGTGGTACCCTGTGGGTACCACCTTTGCCACGGTGGAGGCTTGATGCCAAGCACCGTGTTCCAGCGTGAGGTCCTTCAGTGACCCTGTCATGGTCTCTAGCCCTTTCTTGCCTCTTGCGTCTCCTGAGCACATCTGAACAGATCAGGCTGCCATGGAGGATCAGATGGAACAGCACTCCCATCTTTGTTTCTCTGTACATTGTACCACTGTTAATGCTGCCTGGACTCCTGGCAGGCACCCCCATTTGTCCTTCCTCCTGTGGATCTCTCACTCACTTCTGAGCCTGCTTCTAGAATGTTCTCTCCTCTGGTCCTCCTTCTGGAGGCACTTCCTTAGACTCACGGAGCAGAGTGAGGTCATCTGTGTGGGCAGAAGGGAAGGAGGGTACCTGAAGTACCCCAAAAAGCAGGTGCTAGGCATGGAAAGGAGGTCTGGTGGTTACTGAGCAGGGCTTAGCACTTGTCCCTACTCTTCTCAGAGCAGGGAGTTACCTTTCCAAGGTGAGAAAGGGCCCAGGGACGTTCCCAAGGCTACTTTGCTTGTGGCAGGCTAGGATGGAGGCCAGTGTCAGGGTTTGTCCTCTGTCTGGTGTCCTGGCAGTTTAGAACTCCAGGGTATAGCAGAAAAGATGCCAAATATTAACAGTCAAAGCTGTCATCTCGAGGCCACTGAAGTGTTGATGATTCTGACATCAGTTGGCTTATGGGGCCATAGGAAAGACTATTTGAAATTAGGATAGTCTCATACCGAGGAGGCTCTGTGGCTTCTCAGTCCCCATCCCAAGACCTCCTGCTGTTTAAAGCCTCTGGAGCATGTGAGAAAGGCATATTCTAGAAAAATCATGGTACTCGCATGAGGTACCATGAGCACTGAGCATAAATTTTATTCCTTGGACATCAGGGTACCAGGACCCTGAGCTGCTTGAAAATATAGTTCCAGCCGGGCGTGGTGGCGCACGCCTTTAATCCCAGCACTCCGGAGGCAGAGGCAGGCGGATTTCTGAGTTCGAGGCCAGCCTGGTCTACAAAGTGAGTTCCAGGACAGCCAGGGCTAGACAGAGAAACCCTGTCTTGAAAAACTAAAAAAAAAAAAAAAAAAAAGAAAGAAAAGAAAATATAGTTCCTATAGGAGTTAGTCTCTTCTCTGTGTTTCTCCCCGCCCACACACCAATCTTCTGCCCTGACAGGGACTGCCCAGGACCTTCTGCCTGACTTCTTTCAGTCCCTTCCCCATTCCATTGTCTTTGCAGGGGCCTCTGTTCTCCCAGCCTGCATCCTGTCCTGTCTCCCATCCCTTCTCCCATGTCCTAGTGTACAGGCTGACTTTTTCAGTGCCTCGGCTTTGCCTCTGCCTGGAGTGTGTGTATGTGTGTGTATGTGTGTGCACACATGTGTATGTATGTGTGTGCACATGTGTCTATATGTATGTGCACATGTGTTTATGTGTGGGCATGTGTGTGCACACGTGTGTGTGTGCACATGTGTATATGCGTGTATGTGTATGCACATGTATGTGTGTGTATATGTGTATGTGTGTGTATATATATGTGTGTGTGTGTGTGTGTGTGTGTGTGTGTGTGTGTGTGTGTGTGTGTGAGGTCTTCCTCCCGGTGTTCTGCCCACACCTTGTCCCGCACCCCCCTTAACTTTGGCTTTATTATCCATCCCACATCTTGATCCCCATTCTGCAGCCAGTGGTCCAGGCTGTTTGGGACATGTTGTAGTTGTTGGGTGAGGTGCTCTATTTGAAGAGTTGGGGCTCCTTCATCCACCAGATCCACCAGGCCTTAGATCTTGACACGTTCTCTGGCCCACATCCCTGAGGTGTCACAGAAGGATCCTCTAGTTCTGAGACAGATTATTTTTTCTTCTCCTGCTGAGGAGCCATGCCTGGGGTGGCTGGGAGCAGTGGTGGGGACCAAGGTGGGGATGGCTCGGTTTTGGAGCCTCAGTTGCAGTTGTAAGTACATCTCCCTCCCCTACCATCCTCTCTGGTACCTCTGATGGGTCCAGGGGTGCCTGGTAAAGGGAGGAAGCTAAGCAAATGGCTCCCACAACTGGAAGAAGTTCATTAACCTTCAAACAGTCTCTTCCTTGAGGGCCAATGCTCATGCCCCCTCTGCCTTTGAGCCAGCCTGCTCCCACCAAGCCCAGACCCATATATACAGAGGTGAGGGCCAGGCAAACATGTCAACGGTCTGGCTCCCCACCCTGGTCTATGGGTCTCTTGCTTCCTGCTTTAGACCACTGGGACTTTCTCCCTCTGGCCTATCATGCAGAACATCATGCAAGCTTCAGCTTCAGCCATTGGCCTTCTGATGGGGCCAAGATGCTAGTGATGGCTGCTCCCAGAGCCTCCGTTCACACAGTCAACCCTGGAGCCTCCACAGGGAGAGTGATGAGTGACTGAGACAAATGCAAACCCTAGTGGACAACCTTGAAGGGGCTCTCACAGCCTGGGCCTGCCCCTGTGTGCTGTGGGGGGAGGTCAGGCCTGTGACTTCCAACCTGAGTCTCCAGCTTGACAAGCAGCAGGGTCTGGGAATCATTGCCCTGGAGCTCCCAGTTGGAGTGTCATCTTTGGGGACTGAGGGTTGACTGTCTGATGCTACTGCAGAGAGCATCGTCTTTGGCTAGACAATGAACAGGGAGGGCTTTGGTGAGAAGGCTTCCTGGAGGAGGAGCCCTGTTCCAGAATGCCTGGGTGTTGGGGACGGGGGGAGGGCAGTATGCCAGTGGAAGAGCTACTTCTGACTGTACCCACCTGACTGATGGAAGTGTCCCCCCACCCCACCCCCAGAGTCACCGTCCTGAGAAGGAGTGGCCTGTCAGGAGCCTCAAAGTCTACCTGGGTGTAAAGAAGAAACTGCGGCCACCTACTTGGTAAGTCAGGACTGAGGTGCCAGGCTTATGGCTAGGACCTGTGGGGTCAAGAACTGACAGGAAGGCACAGCCAGGATCCAGAGCTTTATAGGGGATGGTGTAGTGGTTTTGTAGTCGGGATCCTTTTGGCCAGTAGCATCACCTTAGAGACACACCTTAGAAGTACGGTCTTTCAGGTAACCCCTGAGCCTCCTGAGTTTGGGGTTCTGTAGTAGGGCTTGGGGCTCAGGGCTCAGTGTCTCCTCGAGCTGTCCAGGTAACAGTGAGAGTGAGTTTATGATTTGGGGGTTGGTGTGTTTTACGTGTGTGTGGTGCATGGCAGTGAGTGTCTGGGTGCATGTGCCTGTGTGTGCTCACGTGGAAGCCAGAGCAGGACTTGGGGTGTCTTCCTCTGTCACTCTCTGCCTTATTCTCTTGAGACAGGGTGTCACTGAAGCTCACTGTTTCAGCTATAGGTGTCTGGTCAGTGTGCTTCTCGGGTCCACCTCCCGGTCTCTGCTCTCCAGTGCTGGGGTTACAGGCACCCACGGTCATGCCCAGCTTTTTATGTGCTTGCTGGGGATTTGAACTCAGATCCTCACACTTGCAGAGCAAGCACTCTTATTAAGCAGTCTCAGGTTTTAGCAAGTTGAAAAGCAATGTGCGTCACTGTGACTGTTAGGCACTGCAGTCATGTGACTTGATTTGCTAACTTTCTCATCTGCTGGCTGTGCCAGGCTACCTCTGGTTCTTGGGTGGGCTTGGGCAGACATCAGCACATTTGGATGGGGTTTTTTTTTTTTTGTTGTTCTTTACTGGTGAGGGTAGAACTTAGTAACTCAGGCAATGCTAGACACACATACTACCCCCAACCCCCAACTCAGGCCCTGCGTTCAGGTGGGGAGAGAATGACATGGGCCCTGGTGTGCTGCACTGGGGAAAGCTTTGGCTCTTCCCTGCTCAGACTTCTGGGCTCTGTCCCACAAGTCTTCGCAAGTGCAAAGTGACCCCTTCTCTGGCTCTCCCTGCAGCTGGGGCTTCACGGTGGTGCACGAGACAGAAAAGCACGAGAAGCAGCAGTGGTAAGCCAGGACCCCGTTCTAAGACCCGGGCTGAGGGAGACGGGCAGGATTGGGGGCCTCCTTCTCTGAGGATACAGGGAGGCAGAGTGCTCGCTCTCCAAGGCCCTCGGCAGCAACCCGATCTGTGCCTTCTGCAGGTACCTCTGCTGTGACACTCAGATGGAACTTCGAGAGTGGTTTGCCACCTTCCTCTCTGTGCAGGTACCAGCTGCAGGGGGCTTCTCCAGAGGCTCCACCATGGAGAGTGGGGACAGCAGCAGAGAAATGGTGGCATAGGAATTAAGTCTCTGGGCACAGGGATATTCACCTGGTGCGGAGTGGCTTTCAGGAAGAGGAAACAGCATATCCAAAGACCTTGGTGTCAAAAAGAAAAGGAAAGACAGAATTTGATTTGGGGTTCATGGTTCCACAGCGTTAGAGTCCATGATCATCATGGTGGGGAGCGTGGCAGCAGTCAGGTAGCCACGGTGCTGGAGGAAGAGCTGAGAGCTTATACCTTCTCCATGAGTAGGAAGGAGGATGGGAGGGAAGGAGGGAGAGAGGGAGAGGAGAGAGAGGGGAGGAGGAGAAGGAGAGAGAGGAAGGGAGAGAGGAGGAGAGAGGGAGAGAGAGAAGGAGAGAGAGGAAGGGAGAGAGGAGGAGAAAGGGAGGGAGGGAGGGAGAGAAGAAGAGAGAGGATGGGAGGAAAGGAGGGAGAGAGGGAGAAAGAGAGAGAGAGGGAGGGGGAGAAGGAGAGAGGAAGGGAGAGAGGAGAAGAGAGGGGGGAGAGAAGGAGCGAGAGGGAAGAGAGAGGGAGAGAGGGAGGGAGAGAGAAGGAGGGATGGGGAGAGGAGGGAAGGAGAGAGAGGGGAGGGAGAGAAGGAGAGAGATGGAGGGAGGGAGGGAAGGAGAGATGGAAGAGAGAGGGAGGGAGGGATGGGAAGAGGAGGGAGAGAGGGAGGGAGGGAGAGAAGGAGAGAGAGAGAGAGAAGAGAGAGAACTGGAAATGACAAGAGCTTTTAAAACTTAAAAGCCTCATGTCCCAGTGCCACACCACCTCCAGCAAGGCCACACCTCCTAATCCTTCCCAAATACTTCCACCAAGTGGGGACCAAGTATAGGAGACTCAAACATATGAGCCTATGTGTGTCATTCCCATTCAAGCCACCACATTCACCACTAGCAAGGGGAGAAGCCATCGGTGCCGGAGGTTGGTCCTGATTGTAAGAACTTTGAGACCATGGTCAAGTGGCTGAACTAGACCTTGAGTTTCAAGTGAGTCGGAGCAGCTTGTAGGATTGAGCCTGAGGGGGATGTCTCAGCTCCCTCAGCACCAGTATGCAGGGAATAGAGCCTGAAGGGTCACACCCACGGAGAAGTCATGCCAGAGGCTGGGTAGACATGAAACACACAAGTTAGAACAGATGTTCAACAGAGTTCAGAACTGTGTATGGAGAAGGAAGTCAAAACTACCAGGGCTCTGGGCTCTGTTCCTGCTGCTGTTACATCCTTCTAACCCTGAGCTTCCTGGTGGTCAAGGAGGAGATGAAAACAAGGTGGATTCTGTAGTTCTTGGTTGCCGGGAAGAGGAGACACAGTGCCTTTCGTTTTCTTGATGCTGTGTTCTTAGGGATATTTGTGGATCTTGAGTAATCTAGTTGGCTGGGTTGTGCTGGGCTACGGTCATCTGCAAACAGCTGCTTCTCATATCAGCCTCTATCAAAGCTGAAGGCGTCAGCTCAGATCCTAGCTGGAGGCTTTTCTGAGAAGAGGTGGGTGGAACTTGAGCCGGCAAGTTGAGCTGTGGCCCAGACCCTAGCACTCCTTTCCTGGTCGTTCCCCAGCATGATGGCCTGGTGTGGCCCTCCGAGCCCTCTCGAGTGTCCCGGGCAGTTCCTGAGGTCCGGATGGGCAGTGTATCGCTGATCCCTCTACGAGGCAGTGAAAATGAAATGCGCCGGAGTGTGGCAGCCTTCACTGCCGACCCCCTTTCCGTAAGTGTCTCTGGTCCCTGTGGGCAAGGCTGGGTGGCACCTGGCTGGATGCCTGCCTGCACTTCACTCATTTCTCTGAAAGCCCGTCTAGTCCCTTCCCTAGGTTTCTGGGGCCCCTTTTATCTAGCCTTGGGAACCCCAGCTGCTGATATTTCGGCATCCACTCCATTGCTGGCTGCTCCTTTTTACTTTCACAAAGCACTTATAGGATCTGGGCTTCTGTGCTCCCTACAGCTCCTCCGCCATGTCTGAGCACAGGAGTCGTTCTGACTCTGGGACACCATCGCTGCCACCAGGAAGCTTTCCTGTTTAGACGCCCTCGTGCTCTGCGCGTTTGGTGTGAGCCAACAGAACACACGGGGAAGCCATACCCACATCCCACATCCTGACTGCAGCACAGGCTCCTTGGCTGGGCAGGAATGGACTGGCAATGGGGAGTTCCCAGGAGGGGGGGGCCTTCCTTTTTCTCTAGGCAAGCAATGCTCTTGACCTGGCTTGCTTACCCAGGGTCACTCTCCTTGAATCCGTGGGATTGGAAAGATGGACAGGAATCAGGAGCTGTGCAGAAGAAGGGTTTGGGGCCCCGCTGGGAGGGAGCCCACCCCCTTCCCCCCACCCCCTTCCCACCCCACCCCCTTCCCACAGGCTCCCAAATGGAAAAGGTGACACTCTGAACGTATTCCCGGGGGAGTCTACAAGGGGGTTCGTGGGAAGCTTCTGCAGGGTGAAATCTGGACTTGGGGATGTCAGCCCTCTTCTGGTGTATGCTGGCAGGGAGGCCCAGGCTGTGGCTGTCTGCTATCCCTTCCCCACTTTGGATACTTTTTGATAATATAAATATATCTGTATATTTTACCCTATGGTGCTGAGGCCTGCGATGGTTTGTGGGGACTGGTCCTAGGCTAAGGGTACAGTTGGCTGTGAAGCCCAGAGGTGAATTCTGGAGCCTGAGTCTACCCTCTGTATGTTTACTGAGCTTTTTACCCTCCACTGTCCTGGCAGAGGCCTGGCCTGGCCCCGTACCTACTATGCCACTGTACAGCCAGGCTATGGAATTTCTGATTCAGGACGAGGCAGCTAGTCTGAGCCCCAGTCCCTGCAACCCTCTGAGCTGGGGCCTAGATCTGTGTTAGTGACCCGGCACAGCTACTCAGAGCCCCTGCTGGAGACATGAGGCCACAGTGTATACCGCAAGCTTTGGAGGACTGTGAAGGGGGCTTCACCCTGGGCACCATGTGCGTACTTCCAGAGTGGAGCCTGCCTCTCACATCACAGGGCATCGCCTTCAGAGGGAAGTGCTGACCTACAGAGGTCTCCAGCTACTCAAAGACAGCCTGGAGACTTCTGGGAAAGTGCCAAGCATTCTGCCTTCTCTGGAGTCTCATTACCACCCTATCTCAAAGGCCCAATGAGCAGACTTGCTGGTATCCTGTCCCTAGCCTCAAAAGGGACAGAGCAGAGGTGTGCCATCTGTGATCCCCCTCAGTGGGGACCTGGATGTACACCTAGATGTGTGTCCCTTGCCCCATTTCTCAGGGAGGGGTGAGGTGTTTGCCAGGAGACAGCACACGATCCTTGAGCTCTACTAACCTGTTGCACAAGCTAAGGTCCCCATCGCTTTGTGCTATCTCCAGGAAGCTGCTCCAAGCCAGATTATCATGTCCTCCAGGCAGGACATGGCTAGAGGGCTATGTGCCCAAGAGCTGCTTAGAGTTCCTCCCTGAACTTGGTCCACCAACCCCAGAGACCCAGGGAGAGGGTGCAACTAGAGGTGCCCTCTGCTGGGCTGGACTGTCATTACTCTGGTTTAGGGATTAGCTAGAGGGGAGCTGCATTTGGCCACTAGGGGGCAGTCATGGACCACTCATAGTTGCAGATTTTGAGCTGGGTCTGTGTAACACCTCCTAACCTTCCCTACACCTGCAACACTTCCTCCCTCTCTCCCCTCCCTCTCCTCCCTCGCCTCCCAGTGATATTCCTGGATCTGGCTTTGTTCTTCTGCCAGCTGGACCACTCAGCCCTGCCTCTGGCCAGCAACTAGTGATGTGTGTGTTGTAAGACAGCACAGTAGAGGTGCTGTGCTTTGATCTCCTGGGCTTTAGGACATGAGAAGAGCCCTTCTCTGGAGCCTATGGAATGCATACCTAAGTCTGAGCCTCTGCTCTCTGCTTTCCCTGCCTGACATTAGAGTCTCCTCAGCTTTCCTCATGCTCTCAGCCTGTTCTCCCCTCTTGTGAGCGCTCCCCGAGAAGAGGACGGTAGCCATCACTATCTGATACTGTAGAGTGCTTTCCCTTGGCGTGAGGTCACATCCCTGCGGGATTGAGACTCAACCTTTGTGAAAAATACCTGTGACTACAGTGTTGGGGGGCCAGGGCAGAAGGCTCTGTTGTCTCAAGGATTCCTAAAACTGGAGCCAGTGCCAGAAGGGAGGGATACACTTGGGACTTTAGGTTGCTTGGGATGGGAGGAGCTAGAGTTAGAGGTAGGGAGCCTGAAAGAGGAAGGACTTCCTGGAGGAGTGTGGTTGGGGGTGGGATTGGGTGTTGGGGAGGAGAACAGGGAGGGAATTCTGAGAGAGAGGGCTGCAGTAGGGCACATCCTGGGCACCCGAGGCATTGCTGGGGGAGTGTTGGGGAAAAGTGGGCAGGAGAGATATGGGGCAGAAGAGGGTTGGGCTATCTGCCTTTCTCTTCTGGCTCCTTCATTTCAACCCTCCCACTCTGCATGATATCCAGCAATGAGGACCAAGGAACCCTTGGCTCCAGGGAGCTCTCTGGGCACACAGGCTGTAGTGAGACGGGTGGTGGAAAAGCTGGACCCTGCCACCACCGTGCTAACCCTGGGGCTGGAGGGGGGCACATAACCTCTTCCCTACCCCCTTGCTTTTATTGCTGCCTGCCCACAGTTCTGTTTTGGAAAGCATGGGTGGGTAGGCAGATATCCTTTATAGTCCACGTGGCTTTGACAGTTGCTTAGATCTCTGATGGTCTGTGTTCTCTCTGTCCTTTGGGGCTAAGCTGCATCCCGATAGCCTCCTGGGAATACTGAATGAGCAGGCGCAGGTTAAGTGTGAAGTGCTAGCAGTGCCCCTTGCTAGTCTTCCTAGATAGATCTGCAGTGACATCCAGGAGAAGAGCTTGAGAGGTTCAGCCAGCACTTATTGACTTCTTCCTGTATTCAGCTCTCACTCACCAAGCACTTGTTGAATACCCGCTGTGTGCAGAGCTTTGCCGCACGCACGCACACACACGTGGGGCAGATGAGTGAGTGGCGTGGGGGAGGAGGGAACCCTTGAGGAGAGAGGATGCTGCTCAGAGGGATTCATGAAGGGCTCAAGTCCGGAAGACAGGAGGGTAGGAGATGCTGAGGAGAGGCCTGTCCAAGAGAGGGGTTGGCTTTGAGCACAGACACATGCAGATGGCCTGCAGTAAGGACCTGTTGTAGCTGGATCCTCACACCCTCAGCACCAGACACCCCAAGGCCTCCCCTCCACACCCTAACTGTCAGGTCTTAGCTCTACTGGCTACCCAGGAGACACGACTACATCCCTGTCTAATGGGCCCTCTAGGATCTTGTCCCTACCAGAAAACAGCATCTTCTCTACCACTTAAGTACTTAGTGACCCGAATGACCCAGATCCTACTCTTGGACTGTGTGACTGTTTCTGTCTCGCTGACACACATGCACGTACGCGCGCACCCACCCACACACAGAGCTGGTCAGAATCTCCCTGCCTCTCCTGTCAGGGAATGCCTTTAGATTCTTCTTCCCAATGTCCATGTTCTATGAAAACATGGGGAGGATTTGTACCCAGCTAACCAACCAGGGGGCTGGCCCCTTGAAGAGCTCGCTGGCCCTGGCATGTCCCCTCCTCTATGCTACTTTCAGCCTGTGGAAATTTCCACACTTTCTCTGCCCTGGTTACAGCTCCCACTGCTGTATTTATCACCCTGGAGACACAGTGACACAGGCCACGGGCACACACTCATGCTCCGCACACACGTGCCTGCACACCTCAGCTTGCACTGCCATAACTCAAGTGCATCACTCACACACACACACACACACACACACACACACACACACACCACAAGGAGGAGGAACACCCACACACAAAGAGCTCTCTAGGAAAATTGTTCTCCCTCCTGCTGCTGCTCCTCCCCCACCTCCTCCTCCTCTGTTCTGTCCGCCCACCCCCACCCACAGACCAAAGAGCTGGCCTAAAGACTGTACCTCCCACTCCTTATCTGCTGGGAGGCACTCTGCTCGGTGACTTGAGTGTGCCCTCCCTCTCACCATTCCACCCTCCCTTCCCCCTCTGCCACTCCCCTGCAATCTTGTCTGTCTTCTCTGCATAAGTCCCCTCTTTGTCACTCTTTTGACTCTGAAGTGGAAACTGTCATTCTTTTCTGCTTTGTCTCCTGGAGGTTCAAGTCGAGGAACCCCAAGGATCCAGGCAGAGGGATAGACTAGGAGGGGGTGCCAGGAACCCGCATCTCCTCAGCTCCTGTCACCTTCAGCCCTCCTCTTGATGAGGGGAGGGCTGTGTGCCTGGCACCATGGAGACCAGTGAGCGTCATGGCAACACAGTCTGGGTGGGCACAGCCTTCCTCCTCCGGGGTTTGTGGAGGGGGGGTGCGTAGGAAGAACCCCATAGGCCTGATGGCTGTGGGCCTTGTGCTGGTGCCCAGTGCTGGTCACCGCATCTGCCTGCAACCTGTTCTAGTCCTACCCCTCCTTGACCCACTGCACTGCGGGCTGTAGGAATCGAAGGCTCTCATGCTCCCTGGACACTGCAGGGAAGATACTGCAAACAGCAACGGAGCTCAGGGGCTTGCCTAGGGCCACCCATGTCAGTTTACTCAGGGCAGAGAAGTCAGCTCAATGTGAGTTTGGACTCCCTGTGAAACCCTGAACCAGCCCTTTGCCTTGCAAGTGAGGATACAGAATACCTGCTGTGCCAAGGCTCCGTGTGTTCTCACACTTCACCCTTGGGAGACCCAGGGTGGCCAGAGAGTGGCCTAGCAAGGACAGACAGGCTTGGGACAACCCATCCTGGCAGATACCCTTTTCTCATTTGTGTCTTCCTTGCTGAAGAGGAGTCCCTGGAAGGTTCTGCAGCTTCATCAGAATCTGGCCTTAGGGTGTCTAGAAACCTGAGAGCTAGTTTGGGGGGCCTGGGGTGGGGTGCGGTAGACTCTTCCTTAAGTGCCTAGACGTAGGGAAGACTTTGCAATCTTTGCACAATGGTTGCTTTCTGGTCCTGTAAAGAGTCATCTAGAGTGCACAGAGTCCAGGAGGAGACCCCTGCCTTGCAACCCAGACTTGACTTGTTTCCTGGTCTCTGTGCAGTCACGTTGCAGCTGCCTTCCTCCTGGCTTATGTAATCACTCAAATATAACAGCTGCCTTTATCCCACTGAGTCACGCCCCCTCCCTCCCTCCCTCCCTCCTCAGGTGTGGGGAGTTGCACAGAAGAGGTAAAGCAGGACTAGGTGGGAGGCTGGGGGACTCCGGGAAAGGGGGTCCTGGTGTGCCGGATTGGAGGGAGATGAGGACAGCAAAAACTTTCTTAGAAGAGGAACTCGGGGATTGCCTCTGCATTCTTGTCGTGGGGAGGGGTCCAAGTGCTAAGCTCTATCCTCCTTTGCTGAGCCTCCATCCTTACCAGTAGAGGCAGAGAGTATGAAGAGGAGAAAGTAACTTGGGACACAATGGCCAAGAGTCTCTGATCTGTGGTCCAGCTCTATCTACTCCTTACATCCTTTGGTCCTAGATATGTCCCTGGCCTGTTTGCCCATCAGTGTAATGAGGAGTCGGACCTTCTGGCCCTGACCTCTTATGCTTCCTGATATCAGTGTCTAGTAGAGGCACCCAAGGGTCCAGCTGTACTCCAGGTTGGCCTCCCTCATCTGCCTCAGACTTCCTCTTAGCCATATCTGCTTAGCTGTACCCATTGCACTAGGTAGGAAGCAGGGCCACTGGATTCTGGGTTGAAGGACACAGTAGTAGCCTTTGGCTCTCCTCTGACTTGATATCTGTCCCAGTGCTTCATCCCCATTGGTAACTGGAGATTACTACCCACTCCTAAGGTCACCAGCCTTGCCCCTCAGAGGAAGCTGACTCGTGTCTCTTCATCTAGACCAACAAAGCCACCTTCCTGAGATGGCGAAGAAGTTGCTCCACCCTAAAGCTGTTCTAAAGACCATGGTGGCTTTCCACGTCCTTGTCAAAGCAAAGGCTTTGCCCCTGGTGGTGTGATGAGGTCTCTGCTCAGTGACCTGTCCCTGGCACCAAGGGTACATGCCAGGCCTTTCATGGTGGCATCGTTCTGGACATCAGACCTACAGGAGGCAGCTTCCTGGCCACAGGGGGAAGGGCACTGTGAGATGACTCTCTGAGCTACCAATTCATCTCTCGCCTGTCCCATGGGTGCTTGTTACCAAGACCCAGGGTGGACCCCCACTCTATATCCTTGCTCCTAGGCAGAGTCATGCAGTGTGTCCCAGTCCCCTGTGAAGTCCATGGCCTGGCAGTTACTCCCCATCCCCAGTGGATGGCACAGTATATTGCAGCATTAGCTTGCTCCAGGGACTAGAGGACAGCAGCCTGCCCCAACCTCTTACTAGACTCACTGCAACATGATCCTGTACTGAACTTGGCTCTGATTAGCACTATCCCTTTCCATCGTTGGTCTCTCTCTGGATTTCACCATCAGCATTCTTCCCTTGCACCCTTGGGCTAGGCTGGGAGTCAAGGCCTATCCTCCATGAAAGGAGGGTTTAGCAGATGAAATGAGAAGAACCCAGACAGGCAGGAGGAGGGGGTAGGGCAAATGCAAGGTGTGGAAGAAAAGCCAAAAGCAGATTAGCTCCAGGCCCAGAATCCCAAGGGTGCTGGGTTGGGTGTGTGCTGAGATGGCACAGGAAGGGTGGGCCAGGATTTGGGATAGTCATTAAAAAAGGAGGAGGGGGGGATTCAGTCAGTATTCTGGAGGATAAACATTGTACAAAAAAGGAACAGAGGGGACTGGAGAGGGATAGAGATTCCCCCTCCCACACACACACCTGTAGCAGAAGAGGATAAAGAGAGATCAGTCGGGGCCAGATTGAGGACCCTGAGCCAGGGTTGGAGGAGTTGGGGGTGAAGGAGGGTTTTGAGGGAGCACAGTGTGACCGCATATGTCAGGAAGCTACCACTAGGTGCAGCATGGATGTGGAATACAGAGGTTGAACTGGAACTGGAAGCTGGGGAGAGGCCAGGATAAAGGGGAGGAGGAGTCAGGGACGTGTGAATAAGTATGGATGTAAGAATCCAGTGACTTCTGGGGATGGGGGATGGGGGGGGGCAGAGGGGAGGCCAGAGATCAAGCTGTAAAGTTTAGTCTAGGGATTGGAAGTTTTGCTGGTACATCACACACAATCATCAGTCAAGTTGGTTCTTCACTATTTGGATTTCGGGTCAATGGGATATTCCTGGAAGAGATGCTCAGAGACATACTATACTGGCCTTTAGCACCCCAGAAGAGGGCTGGATGAGTTGGTGTGTGTTGGGAGAAGGATCTCTGCCCAGTGGGACAAAGAGAATGGGGAATTTTGTTAGAAGCATCCGCATTGTGGAGGCAAAGATGGGATGTGCCCCCGGGAGGGAGACAGAGGAGGGGCCGTCTGGAAGGTAGGAGGGAAACAGCAGCGCAGGAGGAGGCACAGGCTGGCGCTGAAAAGTCGTGGTCTTGGGCAGAGAAGATAGCTGGAACCCGGCATCCTGCAGTCCTCCGGAGGCAAGGAGTGGCAGCGTGGAGGCCGATCCCAGAAAGACATTCTCTCATCACTTTCCGCAGCCACCCTCATTTCCATAGCATCCTTCCTACTCCCACTTGCTTCTACCGCGACCCAGTTAGAAAACACACACACACACACACACACACACACACACACACACAACACAAAAACAAAAACAAAAACAAAACGATGACTACTGACTCTCTAATGTGGAGGGCAAGGGCCTTAGAACGCGGCAGGCAGGCTTGGCTCAGTACCCTGGAGAGCGTCCTTGGGCGGGGTCTTGGGTGGGCGGAGTCTGCAACCAGACGGAAGATCTAAGCGATTGTGATGGGGCAGGAGGTGATGAGGAGAGTCTTGGATTCAATTCCTCACCTCTTTCCACACCTCCGCATCCAGATACTGTCCTGGGGGAGCCCCTCTCTCGGCACGTGGAACTTAGTACATCTTGGGTTCCTCCATTCAACTTCTTCGTCCTTGAGGAAGGCAACTGTTTACTGAGAAATTAGAGTTGTTCCTTCAAATTTTACAATTCTTTATGTTTTGAATCTGTGACCTTGTCTTTCATGTGAGGAAATGAAATTGGAGTTCAAAGAGGTGAAATGGCTCCCTTAGGCGTGTGGCAGAGCTGGAATTCAAATCCCATCTGAGCCCTGGAGCCCACTTCATCTTCATTGTTCTGGATCTTGACCTTGTTCCTGAAGATCCTGCTACGGGGGAACTGTAAGGTGTGGGCTGGCATTTGGATAAGGAGCAGAGCGCTCTTACCTTGTTCCCAGGAGATTTCTGAGCAGGAAGCCACCACTACCGTTTCCAGATGGGAGAGCAGAGAGGGGGCCAGTCAAGGCTTCGAGCACCCACACCCAGGAGGCACCCTCATTTAAACTCTTCTGGCCCAGGTCCACTGACCAGCCCCTCAGGTCTGTAAGCAGATTCTGGGTCCGAGAGAGAGCTGTGAGAGACAGCCATGGTCCAGGACCTTGGGGAGCATCTCAGCTCACAGTCCTGGAGCAGGGAGGTGCCAGGCTAAGTAAGACACCAGTTCCTGAACTGGCTCAGTTGTCTTAGAACCAGCCTGACCCTTGTTCCCTCTGAGTGAGATGCATTTTTCTCCAGAGCTTTCCATGATTTTCAGGTCCATCTTTGGGGTTCCAGAAGGGAAACAAAGGCTGGCACATCTGATGCGACGGGCCTACTGAGTCTAGAGTACTCTGCTTGGATAGGCTGCCTGCACAAACTGGCACATTCCTGTTCATCACGCCCTTCAGCTTGTGTCAGGTTTCCATGAAGTCTCAGGGGCTTCTCTGCCTAGAGCCTAATGTGTGGGGGGGTGGAGGTGGGGGGCACTCTCTCCATGACTTGCAGAGATGAGGTCACCCGTCAGACTCACCATAGCATCTCCTTGGATTAGCTCTCCCTTCTGCCTTTAAAGACACAACTTAGAACCTCCACTAGAAATGTTGCCAACTTCCTGCTTGGGTCAGGGTGGCCAGAGGGTCAATAAACAGCTCAAGTCATAGCTGATGGGGCTGACCAATGGTAGGTGTTTGCAAACGTATGAATAAATCAATGGTGGAGTCAGAACTCCATTTCCTTACCCTAACTGTCTCCCACCCACCACCACGCCTGTTTCATGGTGTGGCACTTTCTCTCCCACACACAATAATTGTCTACTGAGACAACTGCCTACCTGTTCCTTTGCTCAATGCTCCCTTTCTGTTAGGTTAAAGCTTTGTCCTGAAGAGTCCTCCATGAGGACAGGATATGGATGCAGTAGATCTCCCCCATGCCTAGAATCTGTGGCCACTGAATGTGGGGGAGGGGCACCTGGGAACCCACAACTCCTAGTAGTTCAGGCATCAGCTCCCACAGTGGCTCTGGGAAGCAGTCACCAAAGGTAGGCTCTGTGACAAGGCTGAGTCTGCTATGTGACAGACAGCTCACACTGGTATGTGCCCTAGGACATGACACAAAAGACAGCCAGAGTGCCTAGAAGGGGATGACAGCTAGTTCTGCAAGAGGCTTGGCCGTCCCAGATTCTGAGGATAATGGTGTGTGTGTTCCCACCCTAAGGGACTTTGTGGTGGGGCCTCCGAGAGTCTGGGTTGTGTCCTTCTGTCCCTGGGGTCCCCAGCCCCATCTTGGTTCTCATAACTGTGTCTGCGTCCTTTCTGGTCTCTGTATTTCCATCTTTATCTCTCCGAGATACAGATATCTCTCTCTTCAGATGTTTCTCTCTGTGTCTGTGTATCTCTCAGTCTCTCCCTCTGTGTATCTTTTCCCTCCTCCCTCCTCTCCCTCTCTGTCTGGGCCTCTCTCTGTTCCTCCTCCATGCTCCCTCCCCCTTCTGCATTATCAGACTTGCTCTAGCCTCCTCCCAGAGCCAGCCTAGCAGCAGAGGCAGTAGCAGCCGGAGAGGCAGGCGGCGGCAGAGCAGCCCAGGCAGCAGAGCTGGATCGTGTGTTGAGTACAGGCAGAGTCAAGAACCAGCCATTGCTCTTGGTTCCTATGCCTGCTGGGAGTGCCCCAGCCAGAACTCCGGGCAGTGGGGGCAGGGGGGACGGGGCGAGGTGCCACCTTAGTCTGGCCGGGGAGGCAGATGATGAGGAGTGATGGGGCAGGCATGCGGCCACTCCATCCTCTGCAGGAGCCAGCAGTACCCGGCAGCGCGACCGGCTGAGCCGTGAGTACTAGCAAGGGGGTTTGGGGACTGGATAAGCAGCAGCGAACGAACGATACCACGGACAGGGTCTGGAGAGTCCCTCTAGGAATTGGGGTTGACATGGACCTCAGCCACATGGGAGGTTCAATCCTGCTGGGGACGGCTGCAGGAAGGCAACCTAGTTAGGGGTCTCTGTGTAAAGGAGTGATGTCTGGCATCCATCCAAGAGGTGATGAGGCTGGGATCCTGAAGAAGGGCTCCTGGCTGGGGGATGGGTGGTGAGAAGCCTGAACTATCCTTAGGGTGGGGTGAGGAGTTTGGCCAGGAGTTTCTAGGAGCTCTGGTGGCTGAGCGGCGCTTCAGCACCATGGAGAAGGACAATCTTTGCCAGGACTCTGTGTAGAGGGGTCTAGGGTGTGTGTATAGGAGAGAATAAGGATATATATAAGTAAGAGTGATCCTAGAGCAAGAGAGTATCAGGGTGATACATTCCATAGAATCAGGAATTAAGGGTTTGGGACATTACTTTATGCAACTTTCACCTCAAAGCCTCCGTCCCAGGATAGTGTTGTGAGAGCCTTGAAGCTCCCGTTTTGTTCAGAAGCTGCATGAGTGGATGAAGAAGCCACTGTGAGAAGTTCCAAGGTGACAAGCAGGTGCTGGTGGTGGAGTGGTGCTGGTGTGTGTGTGTGTGTGTGTGTGTGCATGAGCGTGCACATGCACAAGCACATGCACACGCATGCACACACCTGTGGAATATAAGGGGCATCCTGAGTGTAGAGGTCTTAAGGGTTCTGGGGCCCCTGGGTTGGATGTGAAGAAGCCTGTGTGGGGTTGTGTGGCTGTGGTAGGGTACTGCCCGTGTCTGAGTGAGAGCAGGCTGCCTCAGCAGGAGGAGGTATGCATGTCAGGTCGTTTGCATACTGCCCTGCATGCTAACGCATGTGCTCTGTCACAGCCACTCAGTATGCATGCTGTTTGCTTGCTTGGGTGTGCATTCACTGTTGTGTGTTATTAGTGCTTGAATAACTGCTCTTTATGTGTGTGTAGGTGGATCTATGTGTTCACCTAAAGTGTTCTGGTGTGGGTGTGCAATCACAGGGCTGCTGTGAGAATATGTGTACATCTTGGTCTTTGTGTAACTGGTGTACATGTGTGTGCCTATTGGTTCCCATTTGTGTGTGGGGTTTCTTTTCTTTCATGGCTGAATACACAGTTGGGACACTTTGGCCTGCCCAGGGTGGGAGGAGGTGGCTGAATGTGTGACCACTTCTGTGAGCCCAGGACAATTCATTCTATACCCTGTGGAGAGATGCAGAAAAGAAATAGGCAATAATGGTCCTGTCCTCTGGGGCCCCCTAAGCTGCACAGACACAAAATAGCTCGAGAATAACGAAGCAATAAAGAGCAGCACAAGCTAACAGGTGGTGCATCCTGGGAATGGTTTAAGCCGAAGCCGAGAGAAGTGGGATTGGGCGGAAGAACAGGAAGGAAGCAGTGGAAACATGCTGTGGAGAAGTAGCTGCAGCCTGGGCAGGAGCCGCAGCTTGCAGAACTTCCAACTCCAGATTCTCTGGGCTTTGTACAGAGGTCCCAAGGGAACCTTGAAGTGTTTTCTGCAAGGGAGGGATATGAATATTTGGGCAGAGGAAGGATGGGATTATGTTTGTGTTAGAGACCTGCTTCAGTGACACTGGCTAGGTTGTTCAGAGAACTGGGCCCAGAAAAGGAGAGCAGGGGCCAGGCCAGTTCAAGGAGCAAGGAGGTCTGGGGCCAAGCCGGACTAGTCAGCCAAGGGGGCAGATAGAGTAGAACTTTCTGCAGTGTATCTTCAGGCAGAGAGAGAGAGAGAGAGAGAGAGAGAGAGAGAGAGAGAGAGAGAGAGAGATCCTAGCTGAGGTGCATAGGGGCAGAATTACCTTTTGCTACCCTCCCCTGACTGCCAGACTAGAGCTGGGCCTTATCCTCAGCCTGGTCCTCAGCAGCCTGACCGTCTTCTCCTTTGGGCTCCTGGGCTGCTCTGGATCAGCTCACTGGACATTGACTGCCCATGTTCCCTGAGGCTCCAATCCCAGCTCCCCCTACCCACCGCACAGCTCCTGCCACTTTTCCTGCTTCCCACTCCAGCTCTTGTCCCCAGAGACTGCTGATGGCTTGTCTGGGATCTAGCCAAATGGTGATGGCGGGCGGGGGGAATGTACTCCCATCAGTACCCCTCTCCATCTTAATGGACTGGAGTCTCACTCTCAGCTATACTTCTGCCAGCACTGCATTTCTCTACCTTCTGCTGCCAGGGCCTTTAAAATATAACCCCTCCGCCTGGCTTCTTCACTTACTCATTCATTACTTCATTCATTTGTTCATCAACAGGACCTCCCTAGAGCCTGCTTGGTACCCATGACTCGGTCATTATAGGCACTAACACAGTCTTCACACTCAAAGCATGCTCAGTATGAAAGAGACAGGGATGGAAACCTGATACCATACAGTGTCACAGGGCTATATGGAAAAGACTCTGAAGAAGGAATGTTTGGCTGGGCCCCGAAGGATGCTCCCAGGCAAGGAGCAGCAGAACAACATGTAAAGATAGGAAGGTATGGACATTTCAGTATAGCCAAGGTACAAAAAGAACCCAGGCCAAGAGCCAGAAAGGGCATGGAAAGAGACAGAGCCAAAGGGCCCAGCGTTGATAGGGTCTCCAGTGTCACCCCCAGGAGTGTGGCCCTTTCTCAGGAAGCCGAGATGGGTAAAGATTTTTGGATAGATTGCCTCTGCTAGGAAGCCCTCGTAGACTATCCCTTCTCTCTAACCCCATAACCCACCCTGCAATTTTGATCCCTCATCGGTCAGGGTTGATAATGTGGCTCAAACACATCCCTGCGATGTCTCCTGTATTTACCCCACACAGCCGAGGAGTTCCTCAATGGCTGCCTCATCTTCCCACCCTACTCTACAAGGTTTACTCTCCAAGTCTTGAATGTCACAGCCATTCTGTGGCAGTTGCTCCTTTTCACTATGGTGTGCTGGCTGCCCTGTCCAGCTCCTGACTCGCACACTCCAAAGGCACTCACTCCTTTCTGCTTGGGTAGCTCGTTCCTTTAAAGCAACCCAAGTAATTGCTTTGGCTTTATGTCCTTTCTCCATGTCAGGTTATTGTCCTTATCCTAAGCTGTTGCATTCAGGGGGATAAATGGTCTAGGAGGGACAGCATCTCAGGCAGGACAGCATCCCAGGCAGAGTGAGGGAAATGAACAGCTTCTAGTGAAAATACATAGTGAGTTGAGTAGGGGCAGGGTGGGGGCTGACTCTTCTTTAGAAACTATGATACAGAAGCAAGCATGGCCTGAAAGGGAAATGAAGAGAGATTATAAGAAGAACTTTCCACCACCATAGAAGAGCTGTGGGATCTGCTGGCTGGGTGACTGGGCTGGTGGAGGAGAAAGTGTCTCAGGATGGAAAAGAGTTGGAGGCAAGTCTTTATTCATCCTTGATCCTCCTGCAGGTGACCAACAGCAGCCAGGAATAGGGAGATGGAATTCAGCGATGGAGGGTCATTCATTCATTCAGCAGCCTTTCCTGGCACTGCTGCCCAACTGAGTATTGTGTTCCTAAAAGGACATGGATGGAGCCAGCGGCAGCGATGGAGGAAGGAGCCACCTTCCTCTCTTGTGCCTGGGCCACTGGTGCAGCCTTCGAAGGAAGAGTCACTGCTAGCCAAATTGAGAGCACACAGTGTACAAAGGCCAGGCAGGGCTAGCATAGCTTTGCTTATGCCAGGATTAGCAGAATGGCCTAGGTTTGAAGTGTATGCTGGGAGGGAAGCACTGAAAAAGGAGCAAGGACTCAAGGCTAGACAACAGGTAGCACTTCCAGCTAATAAGGTGTCTCTGACAGCTCGGACATGTGAACAGTCTTTTAAATGTGCAACAATTTTGGTTGCTTCTAGTGCCCCTGCTCAGGACCTGCCAAAGGACGTCATACTGGTTGAGAATGGTTCAGTGAAATAAGCAGAGACCCTGGAAAAGAGGGCAAGGCAGTATTTGTAGAGCGGGATCCCTTCCAGAAAGTATCATGCAAATGAATGCAAAACAATATTCAAATCAGCCCGTTGAGCTTGGCAGGTTAGGCGCTGAGACAAGACTTCTCCTGCTCCAGTGCTGGCCTCCTGTTCCTTCTGCCCCAGGCCTAGGCAGCCAAGATGGCCTCATCTCCTGCTCCAAGTGCCCTGGCTTGTCTGACCCACAGACTATGGCTTCCAGGGTGGGGACCATCAGTACCTCCATCCTCTTCGAATGTCGATATATTTAGTAACAGGGATCTTTTCACACGTTTATCTCTCATTGTTTAGCTGTCTGCTCCCTGGGAAAGGCCAGTTCCCTAGTGATGTGACCCACTTCTTGATGTCCCTGGAGTGATAGTCTCACTGCCCTTTTTGAGGCAGCTGGAGCTTGGTACAACAGAAAGAGTAGGTGTCCGACATCTGGGAGGACTTCCCACTAGTGTTTCTGAGGTGAAGGAATCTTGGGATTTCTGGGGTGTTCTTCCTAGTTCAGAAGAAGCTTTGAAGACAGGGTGTGTGTGTGTGTGTGGGGGGGGTGGTAAGGTGGCAAACAGACATAGGTTCTTCCCAGAGCCACGTGGTCCGGGAAAGTTGCTCTACTTCCCTCTGAACAAAAAGTGTGCAGTGGCAATAAGCCTTCTGTCCTCACAGGATAGTTGTGAAGAATCTGGAAGCGCAGATCGTAGCGCCAGGAATTCGGTGAGTGCTCATATAGAGGCTAGCTGCTGTCACTGTAGAACACCCACACTCACCTACACTTTTAGACCACGGCTAGGAGCCCGGAGAGCGTCAGTGTGTGGGAAAGACAGGAGGCGGTGGGTGTGGTGAGAGGCACAGATGCTCTGTGGGCAGAAGGAGGTGTCTGATGGACATAAGACCACCTTTCTAGGCTGCACCTGCCTGGTCTGAGACCAACCCCCAGAGGGTACAATGGAAGAAAGAGCTCACTGAGGAAGGGGTTAAACTCGTGGCCACACCCACATTCTGGGAATGAGTCATTCTGGGAATTGTAGTTTGGTGTGAGTTTGCAGTAAGTACACTTGGTCTAACCTCTTTCCAGCCAAATCTATACCCTGCTGCTGAGGCTGGTAGTTGGCAAAGCCCTGGTAGGGTAGGGGTTGAGGGCTGGGGAGCTCATAGATGAAGCAACCTTGACCTTTTCTCTGCTCCCTGTATGCTTGCTGTGTGCTTGAGTTTGGAGGTAGGAGCAGGGATCAAAGGATTAAGTCATAATGAGAACTCTTGCACATGCACAGGGAAGTTTACAGCTGCCTGAGCCCGATTTCCACAGCTATGATCTTCTTTAATCCCCTCCACAAACCCAAGAGGCTGCTGTTTTCTGGATGAAGGAGCAAAGGATTCAAGAAGGGACTGACTTGCCCACTGGGATGAGTGGGGCCAGGCTTGGAGCACAGGGCAATCCGGCCTCCGAAGCTCCTGATATTCTTATGAATTATTGGTCCAGATGGTAAAGCACAAGCCTTGAAAAACAGGAAAGATATGGACAATTCAAGTTGGGGATGAGGCTTCTCAGTTGAGGAACAAAAGCTTCCTGGGATGATGAAAGTAAGAGCTGCATTCTGTGGGATGTAAGGCCAAGGGGAGGGGAGAGCTAGCCCAGGCCTAAAGACCCGATGTCAAGCTCAGAGTTTGGATGTGCGGCTGTGATCTGCCAGAACTCCCATCCCGAGGGCTTCGAGTGATGTCACTATGGGGCTTTGGCATCGAAGCCTCAGGAGCACTGATTGATGTGGACAGACGAAAGGCTGTCTAAAGCTCAACTGCAGTCTTGGAGCACCCAACACTTGGGTTCTCTTCCTCTTCTTCCATTTTTTGCTGCCCAGGCTGGGAATTGGTACTGTACAACGGATCTGTGCTGTAATGTCACATAAGCCCAGCAGGGGGCGCTATACACTCCATTCCAGCTCCAATCTTGGATGTTAGAAGGACCAGGAGGGAAAAGTGAGCAAGGAGCTTAGATGGGGGGAGAGAGGGTAACACATTGCTGCCCACCTCCTCTGAGCCCCATTGCAAAGGCACACATGGTGGGGAGTGAGGACAGAGAACAGTTGGAACTTCAAATAGCAGGGACAGACATGCTGGAGGAATGAAGCTCATAGATAAGAGGTTCCCACCTCAGTTCAGGGGCTGACTAATTGGAAAATAGACTTAGGAACACCTTGTATTTAGCTTTAGTTTTTTATTTTATTTATTTTATATTGTTTGAAATTTGACGCTGAAATGCAGAATAATATTAGTTGTTGGTGTTGGTGTTGGTGGTGATGGTGGTGGTGGTGGTGGTGGTGTGTGTGTGTGTGTGTGTGTGTGTGTGTGTGTGTGTGTGTGCTTGTACCTTAGAGTGATCTTCCAGTCTTAGGTATGTGTATACTGGTCAGAGAGGGGGAGAATGTGTAGACTTGTGTTTGTGAAAAAGTGTGTATATATTTGTATGTGTGTGCTTGTGCGTTCATTCTTTTTGTTGTTGTTGTTTTCCCCCTTGTTCCGGTCAACCCTGCTCGCTCCGCTTGATCCCGCTCGCTCCCACCAGCTCCGCTCACTCAGGCCAGTCCCCACTCGCTCGCGGCCGCCCCCATACGGCCCCTGCTTGTTCCAGCCGCCCCGCTCGCTCCAGTCGGCCCTGCTGGCTCCGGTTGACCCCGCTCGTTCCGGCCATTCTTATATCTGAATCTCGGTAGACGGTTGTGTATGCAAGCGTGGTTTGTGTATGCATGTGTGTGCACGTGTACAGTGTTACACACATGTGTTCTAGTGACACTGTGGGTATCACTGTGGTTTGCAAGTGCATGCGTATGAAGGGCCTCAGGCCTGTACTGCTGACACAGTAAGGCCTCACTGAGGTCTGGCCCCTCATCTCCCTCCCTCTTGGGTCCTGAGGGTAGAGAGGGTTACAAGAGGTCGAGCTTCAGCCGTGGACAGGCTGCTCAAGCATACTGGCTCTGAGGGCTCTCAGGGGACTCTGGAATCCTCTGCAGGCCATGAAGTCCTTAAGGAAAGGTCTCATTGCCTTCATGTTCAGGTTGGGTGGCTGGGATCTTTGGCCATTGATTGAGAAGCTAGATGTGGCTGGGGAGGAGAGATTGTATCCCCCCCAGGAGGATGACACCTTCATAGTGCCCAGAGGGCTTTAGGGCTCCCAGCCCAGTCCTCTTATACAGAAGGGACTATCAAAGCGCAGAGAGGAACAGTGAAATCACCCAATGAGATGAGAGAGAGAGGGGGGGGCTTGGAGTGGAGAGAAGGGTGTGTGTCTGGTCTGGAAGGCCTCTCCCTCAGCCCCTTAGGCAGTTGGGGCACCCTGAGGAGATCCAAGCCTGTGCTTCTGCCTCCATCCACCCGGGTGTCTCCACTCCTCTTGGCCTTTGCCTTTGAAGTTTCTACCAGAGCTTCTGCAGGCTGCAAGATGCCTTCCGGGGGCTTGTTAAGTCTGTCATTCTGCAGAACACAGGGACTCCTTGAGAGGAGTTTAGTGATAGATATGTGTGTGTGTGGGGGGGGTTCCTTTTAGAGCCTCAACTGTGCCATTTTGAGCAGAGCCTTTATTTTAGGCTTCTCCTGTTCTGACATTGAAGGGTTCCCTACAATCTCTCCATGAGCTCTGGTGGCTGAGACAGTGCTGTGTTAATGTATGGGGAGGCCCAGAAAGCCAGCTCCGTCCCAGGGCAGGATGCAAGACAGAGTGGGGGGGCTTCTTTAGGAAAAAGGCTCAGCTCCCTGCCCCCTGGGATAGGCTGTGTTCCACTCCTGCCTCAGGAGGCTACACGTGGGCTCCACCTGCCAAGAATTTTGATGCAAACTAAAGTTAACTTCAAGCCTTAGCTGCCTGGAGGGGGAAGCTGGGCTCTGCTGGGCTCCTGACTACTTAGCCTGACTGAAGGCTGAAACGGAGAAAGCCTTCCCCACAGAGAAATCTGCCGCCCTGAGCTTTGGAATTCAAAGCTCCAAGTGTCTTCTACCTGAGCTCATTTGACCCCCATCATCCAGGGAGAGTCTTGGAACAGAGAGGGGGCAGTGTTGGGGGGGCGTGACGGGTTCTGGCTGGACAGAACTGGGGTGGGAGAGGTGAGGAGCAGGCAGGAGTACCAATGCCATGTCAGATAATTCAGAATTGCTTTAAAGCTCTAAGCAGCAGCCCAAATGGAGAGAAGAAATGTTTTTGAAGTGTTTTTTTTCTTTATTTACTTTAAACATTTAGCTTATATGTGTTTTATTTTATTTTTGCCCCTTTGAGGTCTCATTGTAGCTCAATGTAGCCTGGAACTTACTATGTAGTCAGGATAGCCTTGGGCTCTTGGTTTCTTTGCCACTCCCCCTGGAGTGCTGGGATTTCAGGCATGTAACACCACAGCCTGGAGAGGGAAGGGATGTCTCCAGAGTGTCCTCTATAAAATCTTCGACATTGCTTGTTTAATCACCTAACAAGTCTTCAAGGAGCCAGGACCATTGGGTAGAGAACAACCAAAATGCCTCTCCAGCCATTTCCCGGTAGGCTGTGCTGAGATGGGGCTTCCTGGTGAGGGCCTAGATTGGCAGTGGGAAGGCCTGGGGGCAAGAGGAACACTGGACCCGAGAGCCAGAGTCTAAACGTGGAGAAGGAGCTGCCAGTGCCAGTGCTAGTGTGGTCACCACCGCCTGGCAATAGGAGTGGGGTGCTGAGGGGCAAACACCCCAGCTCTCTGCCTTTCCACTCTCTGTTCTCCTGTAGCAGCGCCTCACCTACATCAACAGAACTCATTTGGAAGTGGTGTGTGTGTGTGTGTGTGTGTGTGTGTGTGTGTGTGTGTGTGTGTGTTTGTATGGTATATATTTGTGTGTGTGGTATGGTGTGTGCTATGTGTGTGTATTGTGTAGTATGTTGTGTGGTTGTGTGTGTGTGTCTGTGGTGTGGTAAGTGTGTGTGTGGTATGCATGTGTGTGTGTGTAGTGTTTGTGGTATATGTGTGTGTGTGCATGCCTGTATTGTGTTGTGTGGTATGCATGTATATGTGATGTGCATGTGATGTGTGTGGCATGTGGCTGTGGTGTGTGTGTGGTATATGTGGTATATGTGTATGCCAGTGTTGTGCTGTGTGGTGTGCATGTGTGTGTGTGGTGTGCATGTGTGTGTGTGGTGTGAATGTGGTATATGTGGCATGGTGTATGGTGTGTGTGCGCTCGAGCAGGTGCACATGTGGGGAGGGTGTGTGTGTGTGTGTGTGTGTGTGTGTGTGTGTGTGATAAGTCAAGATGAAGCATCAGCTAGAGGCCAGCCTCCCAGCAGAAAGGATTGACCCTGAATCTGAAAAGACAAATGGATGATGGGAAGACAAGGAGGGTAGAGGCTGGCCCACAGTTACACACCTGGATGATCCTCAGAGTTCATTCCAAAGCCAGGTCTAGCCCTCAAACACCTGCTCTCACATTGATTTACTCTGGTAGGTGCTTCCTCAGGGCCCCCCTATGCACAGACATGGAGGCTGTCAGCCTGGGAATGCCTTCCTGCCCTGCCTGTTGCTCCCCCTAGCTGAAGCATCGGGTAGGGGGTGCTGAAAGGAATGTCCTTAGGATCCACCCACCATAGGCTCTGCATGCTACTATTCCACCTACTCGGGCATTTCAGCAGTCTTCAATGATGCCCAGTGTGCTCTGCCGTGCTCATCACCCAGCCCATGGTTAGACACATAGTCCTCGCCCTGCTGTTTTAAAGACAGGTGTGCCCAAATGTGAGTACTGGAGTGGCTTACTAAGATGCCTCCCAGTGCTGCTGGAGTTGACCTACCTGAGCGACAGGGTGACAGGTACAGGGCTGTGGGGTGGGAGGAAGAACCTGGGGATGGAGAGGCAGACAGGGAATCTCAGCTCCATCAGGAAGTAGAGGAGGGCTTCTGTGGGGTCAGGTTACAGTTACTCTAGGTAAGTGGATTAAGTAGTCAGAAAAGGGATGCTGTGTGGACCCAGATAAGAGGTCAGAAGTCTCCCTGAGGGGTGGCTGAAGACTAAGATGGGTCAGAGGTGTCATGCCAGTTCTACCCTGGCTCACCAACCTGAGTTATGGTCAGTTTTCTTTGATGCTCCCAATTCTCCTTCAGGGACAGCCCTCCCTTACCCAGGCTGTCTGCAGGGACAGCTCTCCCTTACCCAGGCTGTCTGTAGGAACAGCCATTCCTGTCTCCTGCTGTCTGCAGGGACAGCTCTCCCTGCTTCATGCTGCCTCTGTTGTATACTCTTGGAATGCCCACCAGTGTTACCCATAGGTTGCACTCCCCCAACTCTCTCCCTCAAAGAGCAAAGCTGGGCCACTGCTCTTCATCTCCTCGTTATATTTGTGACCCCAGCAATACCAAGTCCACACAAAGTTCTCTCTTGAAAAGTTCGTCCTGGCCGAGGCGTCCATCCTTAGTGCTGTCCTGAGCCCTGGCTCTGGGCCCTCTTGGGAGATGAGTCAGTGAGGGAGGCTCCCTCGTGATGCTGAAGGGTTAGGGACTCTGGCCCAGCCACCTCATCTCTGCCACACACCAGCGGGAACCTTTTCAGCTTCCAATGGGCCTTGAGCCTTGACTCATTATCAGAGATAATTAGCTACCTTCAGCCCCACTCCGTGTGTGGTGATCATTAGGTGCTACTGTGGGCAGCTGGGTCCTTTAGCTTCCTCTGGCTCCAGCTGCCTGACTTGATGAATTAGGTGTCATGGCCACAAACACACAAGGCACCGAGAATCTAGACTTAAGGACGAGAACACCAACACAGGTTCTCAGAGAGAAACAAACTCGATTCTTATCTCCCTCCATGAAGAAGCTCACAGCACACAAAGAGGCACCAGGTACACGGCAGTCATTAGTGTGTACTGAACAACAGACACAAGCTCATCTAAGACTGACCTAGAAACAGGTGAGAGGACAACTAGACTCATCCAAGCACACAGAGCAGGCTCACTGACCTAAGCAGACAGCATGGGTGGAATTCAACTCATGCATGCTTCATTCCAGGAAATTACTCGCGATTGGCACAGGCACAGCACTGCCCAAACCAGATCTAAGCACTGTTTGAGTCTGTTTCTATTAGGGGAAAATTCTTCCTTTATGATCCCTGCCTTTTACTCTGGTCTCAGGGTCTCCTCTTTCAGAAGACTTCCTAGACCCCCAAAACACTATCGATGTATTGATATAGATTATATATACATATATATTGATATCAATATATATGCATGGATATAGATTTAGGGCTGAGCAGTCTTAGCACTTATTTTTTGGCACTCTGACCAGTTACGTGTCTGCATTAACAGCTGCCCACTGCAAAAAGAAGCATTTCTGACCAAGGCTGAGCGCAGCATAAATCTATAGGTATAAACATAAATTTAGAAAGCACTTTGACAATATACCCATTTAACAAAACAACCATAGAGGGTTGCCCCCTGTGGCCTGTGACCTCCGCAGGCACGGGGTTCTGGATAAGTTCATACAGTGCCAGGCATGAATGTTTTACTGTAGAGCAGGCCTCAAATCCAATCAGAAAGCAGTTGGTTCCTGTTACACTCATGTCCTTATGCACCAGTGGCCCCATCTTACCTGGTAGGTTAGTGTTGTAGCATGCAGGGTTCACGGCTGAGTTAACTATAGATGTCTTCTCTCCTTCAGTATAATGACACAGTAGCCTGTCTAATGATACAGTAGCCTGTCTAATGGATACATTCTGGTGCTATGAGAGCTAGCCAACTGGGAGAAAGTTTCCCAGCCTGTTCTAGGTTAATTCCTCTATATCCTACAACCAAAATGTGTGGTGTCTTGGACAATAGACTCTTAACACCCAGTTATGATAGGTGATCAAGGGCAATAGCAATAGCTTGTGGTATTCTGGGGGCTCCTAGGGACTCCCTGACCAAGGCTGGGTACCCCATGCCTAGTACTGAGATGTTGGCTTAATTATTACTGTTTCCAGGGGACAGCATTGCTCACCAACTCAGAGTACCTCCTTTCAAAGGCTCCTCTTTGTGAGATAGGCTCCTACTATATAGCCCTGAACAGTCTGGAACTTGCTATGTAGACTAGACTGGCCTTGGACACACAGAGATCTGCCTGCCTCTGCCTCCTGAGTGCTGGGATTAAAGGCGTGCGCCATCATGACTGATTTCAAAACTTCTTTTCAAAAACACAGAGGGCAGGAGAGATGGCTCAGCAGTTAAGAACACTCGCTGCTCTTGAGGAGCACCCACACGATGACCTAAAACCCATATTCCAGTTCCAGGGGATCTGTTACTCTTTTGGCCTCTGTGGGCATCAGGCAGGCACACAGTACACATTCATACATACTAGCAAAACAGGCACATGCACATACACATAAAATAAAAAATGTTCCAAAAGTATTTATTTTAGTTAATGTAGAACTGGATTTCTGTAATGCTTTTCATGTGTCTTTAGGGTTAGCTAGCCTAACGCCACCCCCTCCTCCCCTCAGTACCCCTCTCTCACACCCACCTAAACCTTCAGTCCCCAGCATTCCCCTCTTCAGTCTGTAATGTGTTTTGTTTTGTTTTTTTAACTCCTCCCTCCATGAAGGCTTATTCCCCACTCTGGTCCCCGGCCTGATAGGACCCTTTTCATTACCCCCATCAACCTTGAAGGTACCATTAACTATTTCTCACACTGCTTCTGTCAAATCTTGGATGAGGGATTTGGGGTTTTGTTCTCCCATATCCAGTGAGGTTGTGGCAGTGGGTGTGAACGGGCCATTAAACNTCCTCTCCCCTGCTCTCCTCTCCTCCCCTCCGTGTCCTCCTCCTCTTCTGTCTCCTCCTCTTCTCCCTTTCCCTCCCCATCTTCTCATGCTTGTCCTTCTTTTATTTGTGGTTTGGGTCAGAGTCTTTCTATGTAGCCCAGGCTGGCCTTGAACTCTCAATTTTTTTCTCCATCTCCTTCAGTTCTGGGATTACAGGTAGGCGCCACCACATTCAGCTTCTGCTTCTCTTTAGTCAAGCCATGGGCTCAGATGGCATGGCCTCCACATCCACATACAGCTACCTAAGCCATGTAATTTAGAGCCATCAGGGGAAGCAGTGGGAGGTGCTTATGAATGAAAGCCTGCCACATCCCAGTGGCAGGACTCTCAGGTCCTGCCACCTTTGTTCCTGCCTCTGTGGGTGGGCATGATCTTGGCACCTACCTCATTAAGGCTGCTGAGAAGATGAACTGAGACCACGTGGGTAATGCGCCTGGCGTGCACTGGGGCTCTCTCATGGGCTGTGGAGAGTGGGAAACGAGCTAATGAGACCGAGGATGTGCAGGTGCACACAGGAGGTGCCTATTGACACCTTGCTAATTGGCACTGAGCAAACCAAACATCTGCGCCGTGAGCACCTACTCAGCACACAGTACTGCTACTCAGCTCCTCTGTGAGCACCTACTCAGCATACAGTACTGCTACTCAGCTCCTCCCGAGTCTCAGCACGGCTGTTCCTGCCGTGAGGGCCTGGAGGGTGTGGATGGGACTTCTCTTTTTAAATGTTTAAAAGTATGTGTTTTATTGAGGAATAACTTAAATATAATAAAACCTCTAATGAAAGAGTATAATTAATTTTAGTAAATATGTAGTCATGTAAACAGCCTTGAAATTAAGGAAGGCATTTTCAAAAAGATTTATTTTTGTGTTATGTATATGAGTGTTTGCCTGCACATTATAAGTGCACCACGTATGTGTCTGGTGCCTGCAGAGGTCAAAAGACAGTTGTGAGTTCCCTAGAACTGGAGTTATGGGTGGTTGTGAGCCACTATGTGAGTACGGGGAACCAAACTCAGGTCCTTTGCAAGAGCAGTGAACACTTTCACTTACAGAACCATCTCATCATCTTCTCTTCCTCCACCTCAGACTGCTCTCTTGTGCCTTTTGTAGTGAATCATGTGTGTGCAAGTGTGTGAATATGAGTGTGTATGTGCACATGTGAGTGTGTGTCTGTATATGTGTCTGTGTCTGTGTGTGCATGTCTCTGTGTGTGTCTGTGTGTCTCTGTGTGTACCTTTATCTCTCTGTGTGTGCATGAGTGTATGTCTAACTGTATATATGTGTGCATATCTCTCTGTGTGTGTCTGTGTGGGTATGTGGGTATATCTGTGTGTGCGCATGTGCATCTGCATATGTATATGTGTGTCTTTGTGTATGTATATATGTGTGTGTGTTCATGTGTGCCTGTACCTCCCAAACCTCTCTTTCTCTCTGTAGACTGGGGTAGGACTGTGAAAGGCTCTGGGTTTTCCTTGCCCTGACAACTTGGTCATATAGTAAGACTGCCTTGTATGTGCTGGGTGGTGCTAGGAAAATGGTCACCCTTTCTGGGCCTTAATTTCTGCTGCTGTCAAGGTGACAAGGGCAGCCAGTATAAAAGATACTTAAGATGTGGCTTATGATGACAAACCCTGGATATGAAACTGAAGTCATGTCCTCAGAAAGGCAGATTGGGGGACAGGGAATACAGGGTTCGCAATTCCACAAATCTGCATCTCCAGGTGTTCTCTGAGGGCCCTGATGGCCATATATGGGCCCAGATTAGAGCAGAGGCCTGACCAAGATGACTCCCCTCCCCCCACACACACCAGGGGCCACCAACCCCATTCTTTGGATTATCAATTCCCTGAAAAGAAGGGGGCCACTCTTGTTCCCCAGTTCTAGAACCAAATATTAAAGCAATTATGTAACTAGCAATAAATTACTTAAAGTAGTGACTCACTCAGCTTAATTAGAGTGAGAGCAGGGAGGGATTAAGGTATTTTTAGAGCACACACCTCACTCCCTCATGCTGGGTAGGGGGAGGCCTCCATGCAAGGTGGGGGTAGATTAAGAGCTAGGAGGCATGGATGCACCCCAGCTGATGAAAGCTGATCTTCTATCCTGCTGAGTCCCTAACAAAGTCAGAGCTGCAGCAGGAGGCCTTCCGGTCAAACTGGAGCAGCCTTTGCTGTGGGCTTGTTGACTGCAGGGCAGAGATAGTAGATTATAAACTTTGATGGACAGGGACTATGTCTGTGACCCACCTCTCCACTTAAGAGGCAGACATATTTTGAGTTTAAGACATACCTTTGATGGTCAGTAGCTCTGTGACCTTGGGCTAGCTCCCTTGTCACCCCAATGTTTTCCATTTCCCACTGTAAAGTGGACATGCATTTTCTACTTGAGTGCACATCATAAGGCTGGTATGTGTCAGTGAGGGTGTGTGTGTGTGTGTGTGTGTGTGTTAAGAGAAAGAGAAAGAGAAGGAGAGGGAGAGGGAGAGGGAGAGGGAGAGGGAGAGGGAGAGGGGGAGGGAGAAGCGGAGAAGCAGACCCCAGTGTTGTCTCCATCAGATCCAAGCTCCCAAAGGGCAGAATCAGATCTGTTTTGTTACTACTGTATTCTGAGCTTCATTACAGGATTGTACATTCTAGGTACTCAATAAAAGCAAGAAATGGAGGACATTTGAGGTACCTGATGTGTGGGAGTCTGGCCTTGCTTCTCTGTGCTGAGGGGCTGGTAAGAAAAGGTGGGCTTCCCGTGAGGACAGGCTAGGAGGGTTCAGAACTATGGACAGCTCCCATCCAGGACTGACATTTTCTTCTGGTGGTCCCCAGAATATCTGTGATGGGCTTATCTTCCTATTGTGATTGCCACTATCCAGGGTAGAATAAAGAGGAACTCCAGCCAGTGCCCAGCAATAGGGGATTAGACTTAGAGGAGATGTGAGAGTGGAGTTGGTAGATCATGAGAGGTCAGGGGTGGAGTGATGTCATGAGGGTTGGGTGGGGTGTGGATAAGGATTGGGAGGAGGATTGAGGCAGAGGGGACATCCGGGCTTCTGTAATGGGTAATAATTCTGACCCTCCATGTTCTCTGAACTAAATGAGTAACCTTTAGAGGTCGTCCATTGGTACCTGGGCATGACATGATCTTTTCCTCTCTCTTCCCTTCCTCAGCCTCAGTGGCGTACTGAGAACATCTCTTCTGCCTTATTATTGTCTAGGTACCCAAGCACAGAAGCTGGGGCAGCAATATTTTTCCACCACTAGTTCTACTGAATTAAGTTAAACTGAGCTGGATACACAGTAGATGCTACTACAGTAGGCTGGAGTGTCTCACTTGGATTGTAGAGGGTGAGAGGAGGGCACAGCTAGACAGGGTGGAGTTTAGTTCATGCCCTCCCCCAAAGCCCAGTGGTTCTGATCAGATCTGACCAGCACTTCTCACACCTAGCTAGCCTTGCAGAGTTCAGGTGGCGAATTTGTGATGACAGCAACCAGTGTTCTATGACGACTGATGATCTTAGCCTCCATTGGTGCGGGGGCAGATGCCAAAGACCCCTTTTTGATCCCTCAGGCCTTTGTATGTTTGTGCTTGACAGGGGTTAGAGCCTAAGGGATAGCAGAGGAGGGAGATGGAGTCTGGGCCAGGGCCTGGGGCTTTGTGAGAGTAGATAGAGGTCATGAGAGCCAGAGGGACACTTGCTAGTTGTCTCTCATCTCCTTTTTCATGTCCTCCTCACCTACCTTCTTTCTCTTCCTTCTACTTCCTTTGAGCCCCTGCAGTACATGCCTTGACCTTTTCTGCATCCTGAGGAGCTGAGTGAGATAGAGGGACAGGCATATCATGTCTGAGAGCGCCGGTATGCAGTAGGCTAGAGGAGGGTCTGGTTGAACTGTGCCAGTAGCCTTGCTAGGAAAGGGGTACTTCTGACCCCTCTTGGGTGAGGAGGGTTTCTGAGAGGAAAACTAGGGTCCAGAGGTGAAACATGGGGGAATGGTGAGCAGCCTGGAGAGATAGTGTATGAGAGCATGAGGGAGTTGGCATCTGCAGGAGTGAGGTAGTGAGGGATATCCAGTTTATAGCACGGAAAGGGACCATGGAGGTTTTCATTGTTGTTTGCTTGACTTTTAAATGGAAGAGCTTGTGTTAGAGATGGAAAAATAATTTCTGGAGGCGGGAGGGGACTTGTTCAAGCTTGCTTAGGTTACTAGCGATAGACAAGAAAACCTTTGGACTCTGCTGGGTTCCAGTTAGGAGCTCTTGCCCCGTACTGCCGGCCAGCATCTTCCCAGGTAACTGTTTCTTTGGGCATGGCAGGGGCCACAGGTCACTTTGCTCTTGGTTTGAATGAAATTTGCATGCATTAGCTCTGTGCTGAGGACTTTTCCTGCCTGGGTCAGCCCACTGGCTGAGTCTGAAAGCTGGTAGCTGCGGGCATCCAAGGTAAGGTCTGGAGATCAGAGCATTTGACAGTGGTCAGGAAGGGATGACGGCTAGACATGGATTCAAATTGGGTGTTTGGAGCCTAGTGTGGTGGTGCATGTTTTTGTCCCAGCACTTGAGAGGCAGAAGCAGGAGGATCTCTGTGAATTTGAGGCTAGCCTGATCTACACAGGGAGTTCCAAAATAGGCAGGGCTACACAGAGAAACCCTGTCTCAAAACAAACAAACAAACAAACAAACAACAAAAACACCCAAACTGCATTTTGGGTCTTTGGGCTCCCTGCTCAGGACCTATTCTCCCTCTTCTTCCTCCCCTACTCCCAGGGACCTTTGACTAAACTAGTCACTTGTAAGAGGAGATAGAGGTGTCCCTGTACCCCTTACAATCTCCTTAGGGCTCTTTCTGGACCTTATCCTGGTATTGAGCCTGAGAAAGTAAAGAAAGAGTCCTTTAGCCCCATTTTCCTGATGAAGAAACTGAGGTCTAAAGGCAACAGTGACTCTTTCAGGGTTACAGCACAACAGGGATGGGGCTGGGCTTGGTTGCCTTGCCCTAGCTCGTCTAGGCGTCTCCCATCTTAAAGCTCTCTTTCCTCTTCCCATCCCACTGCGCAGCATTACTGGGCCTGCCAGCTTTGATGGATGGCCGCACAACTCAGCCTCCCTCCCATGCCTCTCCGGATGCTAGGCTGTGAAGCTCCTAATCACCAGTCCTTCCTGGCTGCCGAGCCATCCATCTCCTAGAGCCTTGCTTAGCACAGGTATTTTCTTTTTCAGGGGACGCACAGTTAAGTTCTCCTTTGTGACTGAACCCCAGGTTTTGGAGCGGGGGGGGGCTGGTAGTTAAGGAGCATTTCCTACACCTTTGCTAGTGTGTTTGAAGTCTTTCCTGGGCCTCTCAAGGACACCTACACAGCATACCAGCCCACAGATACAGTTACACTAATAAAAGCTTTTGTGTAGCAAAACTGTTCTGTGATGGGAAACATTGTGGCTGAACTCCACATGTGTCTTCTCATTCATCCAGCTGTTTGACGTCATTGTTAACCTTTCTGCACAGATAAGGAAACTGAGGTTCAGACAAGGCTAGGAGATGTGGACAGCACACACATGTGGTGAATGGAGGAGGTAGGATTTGAACCCAGACCTGTGCTGCACACATCTTGTGTCCACAATTCCTGCTCTATCAGCTTGCCTGTGTACACATGTGTGTGTGCATATATGAACATGATGTACCACACTGGCTCTCGCAGCATCTGTCCACCTAGTCCAGATGCTGGGGCATCCAATGGCAATGTCGGGCTGTAGAGGAGAATGAGGGTCACTGCTCATTATTCCTGGGCTGATCCTAGGCTCTCACCCTGGCTGTGACACTGGCTGGCCAGGAGGGCGGGGTCTTCATGGACGATGCTACCTTCAAGGCAGCAGCAGAAGAAGCGGGGAGACAGATCAATCATCCCTTCAGCATTGCCTTCCAGGAACTGGGGCCCAGGGGAGGATGGCGCCATGGGTCGATTTTCTGGATTGTGGCCCAGACCCACAATCCAGATGATAGCGTGTCGGGTAAAGCTGGTGTGTAACAGTCCACCATCCACTACCAGCCCACACCTTCCCTGCTCCCCCATGCACCCTCACCACAGAAGGGAGAAATAACCTCTCAGTTCCCAGGTATCCCCGGCACCAGCTGCTCCACAGCTTACTCCACGTCAGAGGCACTTTGGGGGGACGAAGTTAGGTGGGATGTTGTGAAGACCACCTGAATGTGGTAACTATGGGGGTGGGAACTGTAGGGAGATGGGCCAGCATAGACAGTGGCCTCCAGAGACCTCTGTGGGTAACTTAATGAAATGATAAATGTCAAGTGTTCCACACCACAGGGCGCATAGTAGGCTCTTAATTAGTCTTTATCTTGGTCCTTCTCCAAGATCCTGAAAAGAGAGAGGCAGATGAGGCATATGGGTATCTCTGAGTGCACTATGCTCCCAGAACAGGCTATCAGTGCCTCCACAGTGCTAATTAGAGAAACAATTACCACAGGTCCTGGCAAAGGCTAGCATCTGATGGGGTCTAGCTAATTACTGTCACATCCTGACATGGGGAGATGGGACTCTCCCCATGGAGGAGTAGTGGCCTCTAGCAGGGATTGGTCTTCCCAGGATACTCCACATCCTTGAGTAGACTTGGGTCACCCCCTTCCTAGATGTCCCTACACCTCCCATGACTTTGCCCAGGCCTTCTACTCACACTGGCTTTAGAAGACTAGGGTTTAAGACCTGGCTCGGTGCCTGCTAGCTACTGAGAAGGTTAAGGCAAATGGCTTCCCTCTAGGGGGACCAGTCACCTATACCCCAGGCACAAGGAGGATTAAATGAGATGCTGCCTGCCCAGCACCTGCCACTTCCCAGATCCCTGGAGCCAAGCTGCTCTGCCTTTCCTGCCATAGTCTGAGATGGGCAGCTGGGTTTGTTTCTCTCCTAGCTGCCTACCTTGTCCTCAGTCCCCAGTGAGTCCCCAGTGCCCTGCCTGAAAAAGTCTGTTGTGGAGGAAGCCAGCAGGGAATCTCCAGGGCAGGATGTCTGCCTCCATCTTAGGCTATGTCATCTTGTATCCTCTGTAGGGAGACAAATATGGTTTGTATGAAAAGCCTCCAGCGCCTCCATAGGCGGTCGGAGTGGGCTGATGGAGGCCGGGTGGGGAGTTTTGCTTCCTATTCTGAAAGCCTGACTATCTGCTGTTTCTGACACTGCTTTGCTTTGTCCCTGTGACGGTAGGACAGACAAAGGCCCTTGATCGGTCTCTTTGCTGAGGGTTTATGTCTAGATGACTCTGTGTTTAGAGAGAGATGATAGTGAAGGGGCAGAGAGAGGCTGTTGATGTCTGTGTGACCTACAGGCAGATGGAGAAGGAAACACCCAGGACTGAGGCCAGCTCAGGATTCTGGTGGCCTCCGTGCCCTTGTCCTCATATTTCTGCCATCTTGTCCCCACTGCCGTCTGCTCTGCTTCCCAGTCTGGTCCTCACCGGCAGACTCACCCCCTCTGTCCCCTGTTCTCTATTCCTTTATTACTGTCACTATATTGCCTTCTGCCTCTGGCTTATCTTCTGTCATGAATCCATCCATCTCCATCACTCAGAGATTCTCGCTCATTCTCTGGCACCCAGGCCCAGAACTAGGCATAGGGTCTCTGTGAGAGCCCGTGTCTGTCCACCGGCCTCCAGCTCTGCCTCTGTGTCTGGCCGGCTCATCTGTCTTCCTGATTGTGCCTCTGCCTTTTAGTCCCCGGATTCCCTATGTCCAGCTCATGTGTTTCTCAGCTCTAATCTTTGAGTCTTGTCTCTTGGGTCCTGTATGGACTTAACCTTTCTGCCTCTTTCCTCTCTGTACGAGCCCTGCACAGTAGCGGGTCCGAGCCTCCAGCCTGAGCATGGATGTAGTCTGCTCTCTTGCTGGCTGCCTCCAAAGCCCCCCGACAACGCCCTCCGCCCCACATCATGCCTTGTTGCTAGGCCTTTGGCTTGCAGCACCTGGCTTCCATAGCGACGGGTGCTTAGAAACGGAACACCACATCTCCTGGTCCCAGTACGGGAGTGAGTGACTTTGGATCAATCAGGGAATGTGGCTGCTTCCAGTGCAGAAAGCAAGAGAAGAAAGAACCATGGTTTTTGCCTCCTAGAGCCTGGGCCACTGGGGTAGGGAAAGGAGGCTACCAGAAGAGAGGCCCCATCTCTCCTGCCTGAAGCCAGTTTGTGTAAGGAACTGGAGGTAGCTGGTTGTTCCACCATTCCTAACTGTGTAAATTTAGACAGTGATCTCAAGCTCACCAATTGAAAAATGGCACCAATGTTACAAGACGGATGGGGAGTGAGGCTGGTTCCCTGCTGTTCCTTTTCTTCCCTGTTTAACTGGCAGAGAAGAGCAAAGATTCCCAGGCATGGGAGATGGTGCAAAGAGCAGAGCTGGCGAGCCTCACATATGCAGGGTGATCAGAAAGGACCAAGAGCCATATCTGGAGATGGTTCTGCCACAGGAGTACCACAAAGAAGAGACTTGGTCTCCTGGTGGTGGTGGTGAACTTGAACAAACTTAAAAGGGTAGCTTGAACAAACCCTCTTTTCAGCCTTCAAGGCTCCCAGAGTAGAGAACCAAGTGGAGTGGGTCCCTTAGTCTATTCTCGGTCTCTCCTTGTCACTGAACCCTATGAATTTGGCATGGGCAGGTTCTTCCTGCTAAGGTCTTCTTGTAGAGGTCACCATGACTGCAATAGCCTAAATCCTGGCCTGTAAAATCTGAGCATGAGGCCAAGGAGACTCCATGGCTCATGGCCTCACTTTCTAAGGGACCACGCGGGATGGAGAGAGAGGAGCAAGGTGGGCTTCAGGGGAGCGAAGGCCAGCAGTAACATGTCACTTGGGCTTTGGGTTAAACATCCTGTTCCTAAACCATGGACACTCATCCTGCCAGGGACTGCAAGGCTTGCTGGGGATGGGGAACAGCCAATGCTGTCTTATCCTGAGCTCCTAAGCATGCCCGGCTCTGCACCATTGCTCATCGGTTCTCTGATTTATCCGTCATGACCCGAGGAAGGCCAGCTGATCCCACAGCTGAGAAACGAGAAATGAGAAACTGTGTTGGTGCTTATTAGGATGGTGACACTGGGCTGAGTCACTTACACTGTCCCCATTCCTTCCCTGTCTTTGCAATCTGGGGCTCCCCATGGCTGTTGGCACTGCCTGGGAGAAGGGTGTTATTTCTGAAGGCCTTTCCAGTTGCCCCTTCCTTGGTATTCAGAGACTCAACTCGTAGACCTGCAAGTTCTAAGGGCCATAGAAACTGAGATGTGAGAGTCTTGCCTACGTCATGATGTTAGTGTAAAAGAATATTAAAAATTCACGAGCTCTTGCACTCTGAGGACTCCAGGGCTTTGAATTCATAGAATGTAAGCAGCACGGATTTTGAAATTTTCTTAGAACACGAAGCTGTGCAAGTTTCTCGGAGCCTTGAAGACACAGACTGAGGATTCCCTGAAAGGTCTGTGAGTTGGTTGAGTATGGGGCTTTGGATCCATGTGGCTTATATTGTCTCACCTCAGTTTCCCAAACAGGCCCTGCTCTGAAAATCCCAGGGAGGGGTGTGTGTCCAGGAAGGACAAGTTAATGATCGGTTGTAGTCTGAGACACCCTGGGAGTCTGTCCAGCTTAGGAATGACAGCTGCTTAGGTAGGGTTGTGCAGGGCTGTGGGCAGCCACCCCAGCTGAGGGCCAGCCCATCCATTCAGTACTCTTGCAGCTTAGGCTCGGGAGGGCTGCATCTTACGTGGTCCTTTCCTAGTGAAGGAGTCAGAATAGTTTCCTCCCTTGTTTTTGTAGGAGATGTCAAGAGGGGAGGAACGGGGCATCAGGAGGGAAGTGGGCCTTTATCTGAATGGATAGGGATGTGGGGATGACTTGGTAGGGCTCCATGATGGGCAGGAGATGCACTAAAGGGCGACTCAGTGGTGACTGGGTTAAGCGAGAAGGCAATGAAGTCCAGGAGAGACTTCAAGTCCATGGATTTCTCCGGAATGCCTCTATACTTTGATCAGGTTCCTGAGACAATGGGTGGCATTGGGTATCTGAGCACCTTGAACTCAATTGCTGACCTGAGACAGGCCAGAGGTGAGAGCCCTTCTTCCCATGGCTGCCCAAAGCTGTACAGAAGATATCCAGGACGGCTCTGAAGGGACCTGCCTCTTCTCCTGCCTGGCTACTTCCTGCTTCCCATGGGAAGCTGGTCCTCAGGAAAGCCAGGCTGACGGGATGATGCTATAAGGGAGAAGCCATCTCTCTTACACATGAGAAGGCGCCAGCTGGGAAGAGGTAAGCTCCCTGTCCCCGGGAATGCAAGCAGGGATGGAGTGGCTAGGACAAGTGACGTTAGGGTTCTGATTGGAGGAGAAAGCAGCCTACAGGGCTCTTTGCTGAGGCAATTGGACTTTGAGTAGTTTATTCAAGCAGTCCTATCTTCCAGATGTGCCTGAACATCATAGAGTGGTTGTCATACCCTGGGATCCACTGTGCCCTAGGCTTTACTCTCTGTGCCCAGCCTTTGGGCATGAGTCTCTGTAGCTCACTGCAGACTCAATCTCTGCCTTAATGAGCTGTATCGGGTGGGGTAGGCACATGGGGGAAATGCATCCTTAAGCAGGTCCTACTGAGGGAGGATGAACAGGCTGGGGGAAATCCTACCCAATTCCTAGATGTGATTTTAAGCAATGATAGGCCAAGCCTTGTTCTGGAAGCTGAGGTTATTATAGTGAGCAAAGCAAAAAGGTCCCATCACAGGGGCTGTTAGCATAGTGGGGCTGGGGACAAAACCTCCAGACAGTTAAAGGAGTGCTAGAAGGCAGGGGTACCACCTGGCAGAGCTTCACCTGGGCTTAAGGACTTGACAGGGATTCCACTCAAAAGCAGGGCATCCTCTGTGTCCTATGTGTCCAAAAGCAGGGATTCGTACACGCAGGAGTGAGATCAAGGTTGAGTTGGGTATGAGAGATGATCACGGTAGGAGTGAGCATGGGGGTAATGGTAGAATGCTTGCAGAGTGTGTGTGTGTGTGTGTGTGTGTGTGTGTGTGTGTGTGTGTACGTGCACGTGTGTGTCTGTGTAAGTGCATGTGTGTGCTCATCTGTATGTGTACATGTGTGTATGTGCATGTGTGTGTGTGCATGTGCATGTCTGTGTGTGTATGTGTGTGTGCAGGAGCCCCAAGAATGGATGTATACCTGTGTCTGTGGAAAAACTGTTAGTGTTTGGGAGTATAAGGTGTGAGTTGGTGGGGCTCGGGGCAACATTGTGTACTACCGGAAGGATTATGTGGTCTGTGGATGATAAAGAGATGTTAAGGTTTCAGGGGTCTCCTCAGCAGGGATGGTATAAGCCAGAAGATTCTGAACTGGACCTCATGGGTTCCCTTCCTCCCAGGTGGCATTGACCACCTGCTGCAAACAAAACAAATGTGGATGCAAATGAGATGGAAATGGGTGACCCACCCCAAGCGTCAAACAGAAGAGGTTGGGCAAAGATCAAAAGTTTGAGGAGAAGCCACAGCTCTGGATGGGGGGGGGGGGAGGTGTGCATGACAGAGGAAGAGCTTTGGCTGCAATGCCACTTGAGATTCTGGAAGCCTAGGGAAGGGGTTTGTGTAGGCATGGTTAGAGCAGCTACACTTGGGGCCTTGTTCTGCAGGCACAAGATGTTCATTCAAAATAATAATACAAAATCTGAAGCCCAGAAAACTGCTTGGCCAACTGTTTGAACCCAGGCAAGGACTATGCATCTGGGAGCTCCTTTTTTTTTTTTTTTTTTTCTTCTGTATAACACGGGGCTTAATCAAGACCTCACACATAGTTCCTGGGCACACACAGGTCTCAGACCCTGCAGACACAGGTGCAGGTCCTATGAGAGACTGGAGGTCAGGAGGGCACAGTACCCAGAGTGGCAGGGTCTCAGTAGAGTCACCTTTCCTTAAATATCTTGCCTAGGACAGGGGTTTGGAGGAACACCTGGTATGGGCCAAGCAGACACTAAGGTAGGGAGACAGGAAGAGGTCTAAAGCAGCTTTGGAGGACATCTGGGGATGAGCTTCCTGGTGTCAGGGATGAGCAGAGGCTGGATGGACTGGGCATAGCATCCATAGTCCCTGTATTGTTGGGGATAAGAGTATCCCAAGTTCATTTTCATTTCCTGCCTATTCCTAAGCATCAGGCATGAGCTTAAGCTACAGATGATAGGTGGCCAGGGCTGGAATTCTGGGCCTGTGGTTTACTAACTGTGTGAGCAAGGACACTGTACTTGGTTTTCTGTGCCTACCTCGTCTATAAACTGTGGTTGATAGGAGATAGTCCAGTCGGCGAAATGTTAGTCTTGCCAGACCAGGACCCAGTCTAGTCCCAGAACATATGTGAAAATTCTGGTTGTGTGATATTCCTGTGATCCCAGCACTGGCGAGGCAAGTGACTGGAGGATTCTGGGAGCTTTGCTGGTCAACCAGGAATCTAGCCTAACTCCATGATGAGCTCCATGCTAATTTGAGAGGCTAATCTCAGAGTGGACAGCATCTTCGAGAATGACCCCTTGAGGCTGTCCTCCAGCTTCTACAGGCAAGCACTCACCTGTGTACATGTATGCCCATACAAACATGCACACATGCATACTCACATACATGCACATACATCAGTTCTACTTTATGATGGAGAGAGGGGGGGTGGCTTGCTAGGTGTTGAAGTGTTCCAGGCCTAGATATGCAACTCAAATCTTAGTGGTCAGGCTTGACTCTTGCCTTCACAGGACAGGAATCAGCTAGAATCTAATTTTAGGCTTTCAGACTAGGAAGTACTTTCAAATCGTGAGGGAGAGCCAGGCATAGTGGATCACAGACTGTAGAGATAAGAAGCCCTGGGATCTATAGGGCGCTCTGGGGAAGCAGACTTAACCTTGGGGTGGCAACATTTCCTAGCTATGAGAGTTTGGCAAGGTACTTCCCTTTGCAATGTGGCAGACCCTTGGTTGCCCCAACTGTGAGAGGACTGGCCTAGGAAATTCAGGGACTTCAGGTGAAGATGAAGCCTACCAAATGCTGTAAGGGATTAGGTTGCTCATTTATTGAGTCTAGATGTGTTGACATTTCATAGATGGGACAGTGGAGGCCCCATTGGCCACATGCAGCAGCCCTCTGACTGAGTGAGGACACACTCAGTCCTCTTGATGAATGTTTGACTCAGAACGAATAACACACGAAGACCTGAGGGAGACAAAATGCGCATCTGGGACTATAGTCACCAAAGCAGGAGAAACTCAAGTAGGGTGGCGCACGCCTTTAATCCCAACACTCGGGAGGCAGAGGCAGGCGGATTTCTGAGTTCGAGGCCAACCTGGTCTACAAAGTGAGTTCCAGGACAGCCAGAGCTGCACTGAGAAACCCTGTTTCAAAAAACCAAAAAGAGAGGAAGAAGGAAAAGAAGGAGGAGGAGGAGGANCCCTCATCCCTCCAGCCAAGCCCTACTGGGGTCAGGGTGCACCTCTGCGATAGAACACCAGGGGGCGCAGGAGCGTCACTGCTGCTGCAAGCGCCTGAGCACAGAGGCCGCTCTGCAGAGAAATGCGCTCCGAGCTCTCGGGGTCCCACCGCGGAACTGCGGACTAGGTGGCCCTGGGGCTTGCACCCTCTTTAGCCTCCTGGGACGTCGATGTAGGCCTACCTGGTAGTCTTAGGAACCCAGTGCTCACTCCACATTTGGGAACGGTGCGCCTGTGTGTGTCAGGGCGCACGTGTCTCCTTCACAGATCTGCTACTGCTTCAGGGCTCGTCCCATTTTGGAGCGACCTCTAAATTTCTCCCTCACTTTCCTCTACCCTCTGTACTGGAAGGAGAGAAGGGACCTCGGGGCTCCCGGACTGTGGCCGCGGCCCCCTCCCCGCACTGCGCTGGACTCGGCCTCGGGGCTCTGGCCGGGTTACTGAAGTCCAAGTGATGGGGAGGGAATGTGGTGCGACAGTGCTCGGGACTCTGGGAGGGGCCCTACCACATAGGAGGAGTGACGATAGGATAAGCGGAAGGCAGCGAAGGCTGAGAGGCGACCGAAGAGGGGGAGCCCTCGTAGCCGACCCGCTGCAGGAGACTTGAGAGGGTGAAGGCCTGGCAGGGAGCAAGCCGGCCGGGATCGGGTGGGGTCCGATCTTTGGAAGGCTTTGAAGTGCTGTCCCCGGTAGCAGAAACGTAGGCGGGGCCTGGAGGCCTGGGGCGGGACGGGGGCGGGGGCGGGGCGGGACCAGGGCGGACCCTCGCGCGGACCGGCGAAGCTGTTGCGGACGCGCTGACCGAGTGCAGCGGGCCGGGCTGGAGGGGCGGGCGGGCGGCTGCGAGCATGGTCCTGGTGTTGCACCACATCCTCATCGCTGTTGTCCAATTCCTCAGGCGGGGCCAGCAGGTCTTCCTCAAGCCGGACGAGCCGCCGCCGCAGCCATGCGCCGACAGCCTGCAGGTAGGAGCCCCCCCCCCCCCAATCTGGGTAACAGGGAGAAGCGGGTGTCCGGAGAGAGCACGATGAGGGCCCGGTCTTCTGAAAAGCTTGCAGTCGTCAGCCCCACGGTCTACTCTCTCCTGAACCTTCCTTTAAGAGGGGACCCTCCCCTTAGTTTGGAACCCGTCTTGTACTGAATGGGACTGCAGCCATACCCAGAGGGGGTCCTTGATTCTTCGCCTTATAGCTCAAACGCCACTCCAGATTCTGACTCTGCGTAGCATCTAGAACTCCTCCATCCCAAGCTCCAAAGTCCTAATTCTCGCTGCCTCCCTCAGCCACATTGACAGCTCTGTTTAAGCCCGGAGTTCCCTCCTCCCAGGTTAACCCCACTCCCTTCCCAAACCTCTGGCTCTCTACTGTACATATCCAGGCACACCCATAGCCCCTAAGCCCCTGGCAGCAGGGAACTTTACCTCATAAGTAGGACGTCACCCCCAAACCTCTACCTTCTATTCTCAAGTCTTACTCTCCATTCTTACTAATCATCTAGATTCTAGTCACCATCTTCTACCCAACCTTAGGGTCCAACCCCCTTATTAAAACCCAGATTCTCTCTTCTCCTCTGTCAGACTGCCCCTCCCAGTCCTCATCTTTTACACAGACCTCTAGTCTCCTCCTGTTGCCTTCCAGCCTCTACATGTGATGGTCCCACATCATTCTTCCAGTTCCCAAATTCCTGAGTGCATCGTCCTTTGGCTCCTCTGCTGTTCCCTGTTTAGTGTGTTGCTCCAGGCTGCCTACCTCTCCTGGTCTATTCAGCCCTTCAGTTTCTGTAGGTCTCTATCTTTGTGCTAGGGTCTTTCCATGCCAGGTGACCATGCCTTCCCTGCATGTCTGCCTCTACTTTGGGTTGTCAGGGAACAGGCTCAGAAGACAGAGCTGGAGCCTCTAGGACCTCCACCTGTGCCTGTGTTCTCAGGTATGGCATGGGATGGACTCAAGTTCAAGGGCTTAAACATGGAGAACGTTGCCCTCAGGGTGCCCAAAATATGTGGTGGGTAGGGATCGTGAGGTGGGACACTGGTATTTATAACTTATAAATTATATCTCCTTATCCCAGCTGTCCTGGTAGTGACTGGGACAGATGGGTTTGGGGATGGAGAGAGGGGGTAAATGTCCTTCACTTGTGGTGAGGGATGGGTAAGTCTGTGCTTGTGTGAGGGTTCCTGTGTGCATAGCATGTGTTGAGTGTTCCTTGTGTGTAATCATATATGTTGTGCTATGTATAATCACATCATTTGAGTGAGATTCTCCATGGGGAGATGACAGTATGGAGACTGTGAGTCTGCGGTGTTACATGCTCTGTGTGACTACAGAGACAGGATTGTGGGTGGGAGTTGTAGCACAGCAAGTGACTCTGGTGTGTGCATGTGCTTGTGTCTGTCATGGCATTGTGATGCTGTAGGGACAGCTTGTATGTTGAAGACTGAATAAGTGGCTATACATGCTATTTGCAGTATGTAGTCAGGATGAGTCCTAGTGTGGTCCTGTTGGTTTCAAATGGATGTCCTGTGAGAGAGGAGTGGAGGTTTGTGTCTGGGTGTGCCTCTAACCTCCTCGGTAGCTTAGGGTCACTATGGTACATCCTGGGTTTGCTTGGGGAAAATATTCGGACGCCTGTGTGTTAATGTTTGTGTGCCATGTGCCTTTGGTGACTGTTTGTGCAACTATGGACAAGACCGGGTGCAGCTAAGACCCAGGGTCCAGTTCACCCAGCAGCTGGTTGACCAGGTTGGAGGGTGGGCAGGAGAAAGCAGTTTCCAGACTGAAGGACTTCATGCGTCTACAAATGGGTGATATTTTGGTCTGACATTAAGCATGCAAATTATGCAGAATATGTCTGCTTCTGTGTCTGAGTGGTGTGTGTGTGTGTTTAGTTGGGTGCATGCATCTGTGGCTAGGAAGGTGAGTATGAGGTGTGTGAAGTGCATGGTGGGAGATGGAGTCTGAGTGTGGCGTGAAGTGTGGGTGTGGGTGTGAGCCGTGTGACTTTTTCAGTGTGAGGTGTGGGTTCTGTGATCTTTTCTCCCTGGGAGCTGTTGGCATGTGATGAGGAGAGTGTGGGGCATGGACAGTGAGTTAGGATGAGTTAGAGATGCCTTGGGGTAGGGCTGAGGTCTGGGCAGTGGAGTGTGTGCATAAGGTGTGTGGTGTGAGGAAAGGGGTATATTATGTTTGGCCATGTGTGAATATAGCAGGTGCCCCATAAATGTTTGTGCAGTGACGTATGTGTGCAAGGCAGGCTTGGCTGCCTTCCTGTCCTTGCTTTCCTTCTAATCAAGTCCCTAGAGATGCCCTCGCCTGCCCTCCCAACCCAGGCTGCCCCTAGCCTTTGCCCTTCATCCTTCTCACTTTGACCAAAGCCTTTGTCTTGAGTTTCCTGCTGAGCAGGCGCTGGACAGGCAGGCGGCGGGTGATGTTGTGGTCAGGGAACCTTTGTTCTTTTCCTCTTAGCTTGCCCCATGTTTGGGGCCAGGTTTTAGAGGGTGGGGAGAGGATACACGTGTCAGCAAGTCTTCTGTGTTTACTACAACCTCGGCAGAAGGGAGGGTCTAGCACTGACCAAGAGGTTGGGTGGTGTCTCTGAAGGTGCCCCTCTATGCCAGAGCAGACTGCGCCTGGAGTTGACCAAACCTAATGACAGTATACTGTTCAAACTGGGATGGTTAGGTTGTCTTTCTGGGTCATTATCACCTTGGTGATACTTTACCAAGCTGCTCCCTCCCCCCCACCCCCACCCCCCGTGCTCCCCTCTCCTCCTCCCATCACTGTGTCACCAGACTGGGAGACAGCCAGAAAGACCTCGGTCTGTGTCTGCCTTTCTTGACCCCACATCAAATGGAGAGATAGACACTGTTCTCACAGAAACCATTACCCGAAAGGGTTGACCTCGTCAATCTTTGGGGACCCTTTAGTCTGATGGCAGAGGTCCCAGGCAATAGAGATTCATATCATACTCTCCAGAGAATGCTCTAGGAAAGCCCTTCCCAGCACTCTCAACAGGTGTTGTTAAAGAACATCCAGGACTCCTAAGTTAGAGGCACAGAGCCATGCCAGTTAATTAGAAAGGGGCTGGGGCTTATTCAGCATTTCCTTCTAGAAGATTCTTCAAGCGAGTTGTGCGTAAGCTGGGCCTTGAAGCAGTGCACAGTGGGCGTGGAACTGTGGTGGGAAATCATGCTGTGTCTGCCCAAATACGCCAGCATTGTCGCCTGGCTTCTGGTCACCATCCCTGGTCTCCAGCTTTTTGCTCCCTTTTTTATCCATCACCTTTGGCTGAGTCACTGTCATAATTGTGGTCGCCATCATCATTTAGCTAGTTCTTTCTAAATTCTGGGGTCCTTTGATGACATCTTGCCTAATGGCTGAACTCATGCAAATGCCTACAAGCGTTGGTGGAGGCCCTGCTCGGCCACACAGGTACCATTTAAAACATTAGGATAATTTGGTGGGATTCCGTACGCCAGCCCCTCCTCATGCCTCTCTCAGCAGCTCCCCAGCCTAAATTGCACTTGGTTCTATGGAGCCTTCTATATCCACCCCATTGGTGTCTGGCTTCCTGTGTCCTGAACTACGTCTGTCTCCTACTTGCTATTGGATGTCCATGATTGCCTTGGAGGGTTGGCAGCCCAAGCCGTCAGCTAGAGGAACTGAAGCCCTGAGCAGGGAGTGCCTCCCAGAACCTCATCCCTCTAACATTCCCAGAGAGGAAGAGAGATGGCTGGGCCAGGGCTCACAGTGTGTGGCAGGGCTGATACCACTGTCCAGCTCTCCTGGCCACCAGGCTGGGCTCTGGCCCCAGCGCCATGCTGTTCCTTGGCTGGCCTCTGTGCTGCCTGTGGCGGGTAAATGATTATTAATGACCCCCCTGGCAAAGAGACAGGAAATGCTTCCCAGCCACAGCTGGGGCACTCTTGCCTGCCAACCTACCAGCTGTGCCCGCCCTGGCCATGGGGTGAGCATCATGCTATGTTCGTTCTTCCCTGGTTCCTCAGGCCTCCAGCCCCTCTCACTCCTCTGACTTTGACCTCCCAGGAATGTCCTTGCTCCCAACCTCTTATTTCAACCGTCTTCCTTGTCTCAATCAAGAAAGAAGTAACCCTTCTTCCAGGAAGCCTTCCTTGAATGTTCAGCCAGTTCCTCTGGTACCTGCTCTCATTGGCTTGAGAACACAATGTCTCTGCCATGGATATTCTGTCCTCACTCTGGTGGCTGCTCTGGTGGCTCTAGGACTGGGCTGAATGCTTTCTGTAGTCTGTCTTCTCCTCCTGGAAGTCTTTAGCCCAGCCTCCCGGGGATCTTGCAACCCTTGCTCTGCCCGTCCTAACTATATACTCTGTATACTACCAGACCTTCCTAGGTGGATGCTCAGTCAATAGCAAGGTGAGAGATGAGCATCCTCAAGTCTGCACAATACTAGCCCATGGCAGGTAGCTCAGACGCAGGTGCCAGGGGTGAGGAGAGAGAGAACCCAGACAGAGGCTGGTGTGTGTGACTAAGGCAGAGCCAACTGAGGCCCTGAGGCCAGTGTTAGAGGAAGAGCAAACTAGGAAGCTTTCAGAAAGAAACAACTCTGAGAGCCGAGAGATGAGCCTGGAGAATCCTCTGGAGAAAGGAGGATGGTAACTGTGGTGGCTTGTGGGTGGCAGACATGGGGAAAAAGACTGACACTATCAAGCCCCATGTTTCTGCTTATGGACTTGGACCCTGCACTGCCAAGGTGGGCAAGGCAGGGGAGGGACATCAGGAGACAGGAGACGTGGCTGGGGAGGCTCACAGAATCCAAGATGTTCAGGGCTTACAAACCATGTTGAAGATCCTGGATGTTTTCCAGGGAGCCAGCATGAGGGGGAGGAGTTGGATGTCTGGCCTGTGCAGGATTGCGTGCTGCTCCCTGGAGTGGAAACTGAGGCTTAGGCTGCTGCGGTCCATGCTGGGGATGATGGGACCTGGTCAGGGAAAGGACGGCAGGGCAAGGACTCCATGCTGGGAGAGGGAGTCCAGCAACAGAGATGGGAGGGGAGGAGAAGGAGGGAAGTGAGGTGACTGGGTGGACTCCGTGTGGTCTCTTAGAGCCCAAGAGAGGAGATGGTGTGGGGGTGCAAGCCTGGGCCTGAATTCAAGGAGCACCTCCCAGGAGGTTACCAGCCAGGAGGTCACCAGCCACCAGATTAACAGGGGACTTGGATCCCAGTCAGGGCTGCTGTATTCTCATCAATACATATATGGGCAACTGGTGTTCTGTCCTGGACAGTGAGTGTGTTCAGATCTGGAAAAAAAAAAAACTAAAACAAGCTGTGAAAATTAGTAGACTTCAAATCCCCCAAAAAATATATGAGAAGATATGTAAATTTATGAAAATGAGCAATGTACCTGACCCTTCTCATGTAAATTGTAAACTGCTGCTTCGCTGGACTTTATAGCTCAGGCTTCTGTGAACTGTCTCTGATGTGGCCACCCCCAGGGCCCCAGCCTTCCTGTTTTGAGGAGCCTGCCCTTCCTTTCCAGCTGGTGCCTGGGGTGAAGGAAGACATTTTGCTTTTCCTGTCCCTTGCCCTGAGGGAATTAGCCTTTTGCAACCCCCATGCAGGGTTGGTTAGCACACCAGGGTGGACAGTGGGGGGAAGACTGGCTGAAGGTATTGAAGAGAAAAGAAAGAGAAGCAGCGGAAAGGACGCTTGAGAGGGGCGGGGAGGTGGGCAGCAGCTGACCCCGCATAAACATGGGGTCTTCAGAATTTGAAGGTTGTCCAGTCAGAAACACCAACCTATATAGGTCCAGTCAAGGCTGGGCACTGCCGGATTCCTTGCTTTGGGGTGCACTCGTGCTGTATTTTCTCACTTGTTAAACGAGGAAGTTTGGAGGCCCATAGCTCTGAGGGCTGTATGAGTGCCAGCTCCTGAGGGACTGTCATCTCACTGGGAGGATGATCGCCTTCCATGACTCTCAGATCTCACCCCAGGGCCGGGTGGGTGTGTGGCTGTGTGAATCCTACATTCTGTGACTTTAGGATGCTGGTACTCTGGGAGCCCAAGATGCGGACATTCTGTGCATGCAGGATTCTAGAATTTGATGATTTGATGATTCAATGATGCTAAATGGGGCTTCTGGGAAGAGCTGCAGCCACCTGCCTTGTTAATGTCAATGTTCAGTTATTAAAAACATAACAAGACACAATGGAGACAGATAGCTTGGGGAGGGATGGCAGCTCCACCCCCAAGGGAAGGAGGGGAGGAGGGGATGCCTTGACATCAGAGGAGATGGTGACCCTTTTAGTCTGGTCACATGGGCTCGCCCCTGCCACGGCAGACTTGGTGCATGTTCATGTGAGGGACCTGCCACTTTCTAAGCTTGTATGGCATGGCAGTCAGTCCCGTCACCCACTGCCTGCATCCCCCAAAGAGCACCGTTCTTCCCAGCCCTCGAGGTGTCTTCATAGAGCTGTAGATGGATGTAGACAGAAGGAGGGGCCTGCTCACCCCCTTTCTCAACAGCTGCCTGAGGGGAAAACAGGACGTGAGTACTTCCTGGACGCGGGTGTGGAGATGCAGGAACCTTTGCCAGTGAGGGCTGGGGACCCAGAGAGTGACCCGAGGATAGTCTCTGTGTTCCCTACAGACTCAGCTCTTAACTGGAGGCTTAGGGGGCCTAGAAGAGCTGATGGAGCCTGGCCCGAGTCTCAGGCAACACCCTGCAGTTTGTCACAAAACCAGCCCTGTAGTCTTGTACCTCACTGCCTCTTGAGTCCTACTTGTGCCTCATTACCCAGACCAGAGCTGGAAAGGAACCTGGCTGGCCCAAAGAGAAGATCTTGCCTTCTAGAGCCTACCCTTGGTGAACCCCGCAGAATCCTGTCAAGGCTGCATGTCCAGAATTCCCCAGCCTAGTGGGCTGCCAGATCAAAACTAGTCCAGGTCTCATTACCCAACAGGTCTGACCTAGGGCTCCCTGATTCCCGGGTGCACCTCATTGCCACCCAGCCTTTCCCTTCCCCTGAGATCCCTCTGAGACAGGATTGGAGGAAGGACTCAAGTTCAAGGGCAGAGTCCCTGTCTGCCACCCTCCAGCTTTCTCCTCCCACAGGCTAGAAAGCAGGTGGGAGACAGCTGTTCTCCTCATCCACAAGGCTCCATTGTATACTCCCTCCTGTCTCGGTCTCAAGAGTAGGGTCTCCTGCAGGGAACCCTCTGCAGCTGACTGGCTCTCAGAGAGCCTTCCTGTGGTTCCCCAGCCAGGCTTCCCTCTCTGTTCTTCCACCCCTGTTCCCTCATACTCTCTCTTGGCCACGAGCACCAGGCTCTCTCCCATCCCCATAGGTCTCCATTTCTGGTTGTACAGGTGTGACTCTCTCAAAAGCCAGCCTAGGAAAAGTCTTAGAAGAGCATGTTGAACCCTTTTCTTCTGATGAAGACGCTGCCTCAGAGAGGGGAAGGTCCTGACTAAAGTGACACAGTAGGCTGTGGCAGAGCTCTGTGCTGTGCCCCTCTCCTCTAGGTTATGAGCACACCTTGCCCTTTGCCTCGGGTGTCCAGGGTTTGAGAATTGACCATGACAGACACAGAATACACTGGAGCCTCCTGAAGCCCAGCTAGCCTCTCTTAGCCTTACCCCACAGCCCCAAGCCGCTGCCTGTCTTCTCTGCTCATTCCCGTCTTCTCCACTGTCTCTGATGTCTATCTAGATAGCCATTCCATTTGGCAAACCCTGACCTTGGGACTCAACTTGGGCCTCCATGTCTGGTATGGGCACCCGTGTATGCAGACACACAGACAAAGATATCACAAGCACAAACAAATTCCATCCAGGTTAAAACTGGACCAGATATAAAGGAGGTCACTGTAGTTGCTACTGTCTTCCCCCAACCCCGTGTGAAGCCCTTCAGGGTCCTGCAGATGGGGTCCACCTCACTAGTTCCTCAGTGATAGCTGAGGACATGCCCACCTCCACAGTGTGATCCCTCCCCTCTGTCTTCAGGAGCAACTCAGCTTCCTGTGACTGGGTGGGAAAGCCAAGAGGCTCCACAGAGGACAGAGGGACAATGAGGAAGGACTGACAGATAAGACTCTGCATCTTCTCAAAGCAGGCCCCACCCCACCCTGACGGCCCCACCTGGCAACTTGGGCATATCCCTGTCCTGTTGCCCTTTAGAATGAAGGGTTTTGTGTGCTCTCTGGCACATAGGTCAGAGAATCGAGAGCACTGATACCCCGTGGTAGTCTTTGGACTGAATACGGAGAGATCAGGTTCTTAGGTTACTGGTGACACACGGGCAGGTAAATCCGTATTCTCAGGCATGGGGGCAGGGAAATGTGTGATGCGGCAGGGATCAGCATTAGAACTGGGCAAGGCCTGTGAATACCCAGCTGAGAATCTCCCCTCATCCAGTTCCAGTTCATCTACGTGGGGTCGAGTAGAGAGGACTGTAAGAGAGAGAGATATGGTGTCTGAACTGGAGCAGCCCTCATGAAGAGTCTCTGAGGGTGGTAGAGAGGCTCACTTCCACTGTGTTCTCCTGAGAGAAGAGGGCATTCAGGACTGTGGGGAAGAGGAGGCAAATGTTCTGTGCACAAAGGGGATGTCCTCTAGGGTCAGACACTTATCTCAGCCCTCGTCATTTCCTCTGCAGAACAAGGCAGGGTTAGCGGGGGTCATTGCACATAGGGAAGGGACAGACTGGAGCCAACAAATGCCAGATCCCATAGCAGCTACCACAGGTGACCTTGTTGTGCCCTGGGTTATGATCGGGCCCCTGTAGAGGTCTAGCCACTCAGCCACACTTGTCTGGGGAGATGGCCACTCCTAGACTGTCACTCTACACACAGACACCTGAGTGACACTCAGGACTAGCCGAATATGTAGCAAAACAGGAAACCCCACCGGACACAGGGGACATGTGAGACAAACAGACACCTGACACGGTCACTCCACAAGCATCCACACACCAGGTGCAGCCACCGTCACCACCCCCATTACCCCCGTGAGGGCCAGAGACTCCTATAGCCACAGGCAGGTGTCCAGTGCCTGGGTGGGGAAGAGAGGGATGCCAGGCAGGGAACTTAGCTCTTCCCCATGCCAGACTGTGTCTCCCCCATCCTGCAGAGTGAGTGCCTCAGGCTGTTTATTTCCTTTCGGGGATGGGTGTTTTGTGCCCCTCCCCTTCTCCCCCACCCTGTCCCCACCACAGGCTTCCGAAGCTGCCAAATCAGATCAGTCCCTGCACCCTCGCCAGGCTGGCATGGAGGCCAGCAGCTGACGGGAACGAAGCCAGGCTCAGAATATCCCACCGCCTGTCCGATGCTGGGACATGCTTGGGAGGTGGGGGTGGGGTGGGGCAGGAGTCTGCAGCTGGCCCAGGACAGTGCTTGGCAGAGAAGCTGGGGCTTCTCCAAGTTGCCTGAGTGGTGGACCTCTGAGAACAAGTGAGCAGGTCGCTGACTGTCTGTCAGGCCTGAAGTGGCACTGTTAGCAGCACTCTGGGAGCGGTGGAGGTGGCGCTGGGAGAACTGGGAGCGTTGGAGGTGGCGCTGGGAGAACTGGGTGGAGGTCCAGTTGAGGCCCAGAGGTCTCAGTGCCAGATTGGTGATAGCTGTTTGCACACACGACACAAGCTCTTGGGATTTTCAGCATCTCTGGACTTTGAGAGCCAAGGCCCAGCCCATTCTGGAGAGTCACTGACTACTTCAGGTGGGTGTTCTGATCCCATTTTACAGATAAGGAAACTGAGGTTTAGGAAGGCCTGAGAAGGTTTCCTGGAGAGAAGTAGAAGTGGAGGGACCTTAGGATGAATAGAACTGTGTTCATGTCTATAACTTGGGAACACTAGGCAAAAAGGCAAAATGTGTCTCTGTTCTCAGAGTTGAGAAAAAGCAGACAGAGGTGCCCAGGGATCAAGAAGGGTCCTGCAGGGAGAGCTGGGCACAAGCAGGGAGGGCAGACTGGGGAGAATGGGAGAAGGCCTGGTAGGCCTTAGCCCTTGGCCTTCTTGTCTCTGCAGCCAGCCAGGACCCCCTTGCACAGAAGCCAGAACCCCCAGGGAGTAGAGACGACCGACTGGAGGTGAGAGCTCAGTGGGCATTGGGGGTGGGCTGCAGGATTTGGAGGCTGGAGCTTCATCCCCCCTCACCCTCTCCAGCCTAAGGGCACACACACGCCAAGACCCCTCTTCTTACTCTGTGCTCAGCCTGGAGGGCAGGCTCTCTGTCCTCACCTCAGCTGGAAGCCACTTCTGACTCCTCTTCCGGTTCTCCACGTCCTTCTGAGTCTTGCCCACTGCAGAGCTCCTCTCCCAGTCTCACCCCTGCACTGGCCATGCCCCCGACACACATTGGCTGCTTGCTCCCCCGCAATTGCCGAAAGGATCTTTCTAACACCCAACTTTGAACCTGTCTACTCACACACTCTCCATGGTACCCGTCCTCCGGACCTTCCAAAGCCCCGCCTACCACAATCTCCCTCGTCCATTCTTGCTTCACCAAACACCTGCTGCTGACATCCTGAACAGTCCTGGGCTCTGCACTAGCCCCCCCCCTCCTCCGGGATGACTTCCTCCCACTCTCCATCAACTCCAGCCCCAGCCGGCTCACGCCTCCTCCTCTGAGCTCTCCCACCTGGCGGTTGGGTGCTAGGGCATCCTGTTGTCTTTGCCCACTGTGTGCCGTAAGAACCCTGCTTTCTTCATACTGTGACACTGTGTGTATGCCTGGCTTGCCCCTGCACTACGAGCTCCCTAAGCCTGGAATCTGTGTTTCTCTCATTCTCTACCTCCACTGATGGGAGGGCCCCCAGCCCAGTTCCGACTGCCTTTGGGGGTGCCTCAATTTAATCTTCCATGTTCAACGGGTAACAAAAATGGGGGTAAACTATGGGTCTGGAAGATTGAAACAGAGTGGAGTGTGTGTGCATGCGCGTGTGCATGCGCGTGTGCATGTGCACTGGTTCCTGTGTCTGCCAGTGTGTCAAGAGAACTGAGGGGAAGACATTGTTGCCAGTGTCAGCCCCGTGGTGCCAAGCCCTGTGAGCATGTGCCCTGTACAACTCTTAGTATAAGCTAAGGACAGCTGTGTTTGGGGGAAGTCAAGACTCAGAGCAGGTGCTGGGGGTGGGTCAGGGTAGAGCTGAGGCTAGATGCCTCACTGTCCATTCATTAAGTTGAGAAAGAGATGTCCACCAGGGTTTGGGGTGGGGGCTCAACATGGCTTTCCTACTGTGGCATGAGGCCAGGGCTGAGCATGTCCCTTGCAGTGCGATTGGGTCCTGATGCTAGGCACTGGCCAAGGGAGGGGGGGGACTGGAGCGTCATTATTAATTTATTTATTGCCATGGCATTCCCCATGGGTGGGAGCTCCCACCAGAGCTGGGACAGATGGTGTTCCTGGGAGCCAGCAGTGTCTCAGCAGCCTCGGCCACCCGCCAGGGAAGACTGCATTTGTCACCAACCCAGGAAGCCACAAGGGGAGGGATTTGGAGAAGCTGAGACCCTCTAGGGTTGTGGGGGCTGAAGGATCCTGGCTCCAGTTTCTGTGTCTCTGTGCGCAGACTCCGCAGACTCCGTTCCTCACCCATTAGCCCTCCTGTCTGCAATCCACATCTGGTCCCTTCCCCATTCCACCAGCAGCATTCTCTCCCGGAGGCCTCCCCCGAGCAAGCCTCTCTTCTCTGCTGTTTTCTCTCTCCCTTTCCTGTTGGGTCCTGTCACCCTCTCACTCTGATTGAGGATTTCAGGCCAGGACTGTCTCGGCTCTGTTCTACCCACAACCCTTCACTCATCTCAAAGGATGGTCATCATCAGCTTTGCCATCTGGGAGAACCTGCTCTGGTCTGGGTCTGCCACACAGCCATCACAAACCCATGTTCTTCCTCTATAAAGCAGAGATGAGATCTCCTAATGGATATAGTTCAGGTTGGCAGCATGCTTGTTAGAACAAAGGCCCTGGGTTCTATCCTGAGCACTGCACACATCAGGCACAGTGGTCAGCTTGGGATACAAAGTACTTTGTTTTAAAAACCCAAAATAACACAAAACAAGCAAGCAACGGCAAAAAGCCCAAAGAAAAAAGATCTCCCATCGTTACTGGGACAGAAGCGCACCGTTATCAGCATTAGTGTCCTTATCAGCATTAGTGTCCTGAGCAGCCGAGAGAAGCTGCAGTGTCCATGTGAGGCCCAGGCCCAGACCCAGGCCTGTGCCATAGCAGGTTATGGGAAGAGCTTTCTTGCTCAGTGATCTGTATAGTCGGGACTAAATTATCCCCCTGGCCCCAGCACACACACACAGGGCAGTGCACGCAGTAGGGCTGAAATGAGGCTTGTAAAGTTCTGTAGGCTCGGGACATCCTTCTGGCACTGGCTTGGTAGCAGCCATGGTCACCATGCTGTCAGCACCGCCCCCACCCAGCAGGTACCGGTTCAGTTCAGCATACTCTTTAGGGATGGCTCCCTGGCCTCTGGCCAGCGGGAGGAAGGGACCTTTCTGGCTAATCCTGGGATGCAGACCCTGGCGATGACATCATGCTCAGTAGAGACAGTTCAGGTTGGTGAACTAAGCACACAAGCTAATATCTCCGAGCTGGGACCAGGAACCAGGTGGGGTCCTGGGAGCTCCAGTCGGGGTGAAGGTGGCAGTAGGTGCCGAGACAAGGCAGGCATGAAGCAAAGGCACGGCTGTCGATACCAAGCTCCCCAATGTACAGTCTAGCCGTTGCGCCTCCATGGCCGCCTTTGGAGAAAATCAAGACTATATCCATTGGCATGGCACTGCTCCCCAGGCCCACTGGGTGCTCTCACATCTGCTTCTTGTTCTTGAACAGTCAGTGCTTCAGTCCGGTGGCTTTGCTCCATCTTCAGTCCCCCCCGCCCCAGCCCCATGCCAGACTAGCTCATACTGACCCCTCCGGGTTAAACGTGAGAAGTTTCCCACCTCAGGTGGACTCCATCTTCTCCCCTCCCTGGGCACTCACAGCTCTAAGTCTCCCTGCACGTATCAGTGGGCAACTTGTTACATCACACAGTTATTGGGTCGTATATTTCCTCTCTAGTTACTGAAAACACCTGACTCTCTTTCGTCGCTCTTGGGTTCAGTGGGGGCCTGGTATCTAGTAGATGCTTAACAAAGACTTCTCTCATGAATGAGCATACCTGTGCATAGGGTTAAAGTAGGTAACAAGGAGGCTCAGTTGGTGGATTAGGGCAGTCATGGAGGCTTCTGAGAGACTCCACAAAGACATAAAGGATGGAGAGAGTCGAGACCAGAAGTCAGCTGGGCTGTCAGAATCCACAGGGTCAGCCCCTAACAGAACCAATGAAGGACCCAGATAGAAGTATCTGAAACTCACCCCTAAGGGTCCCCAGGAGGTGGGAAGGTGTGATTTGAGAGCTAGGGAGTGAAGTAAAGGCTCCATGGTGCAGGAGGGGCCCATGTACTGGTTCACTGGTTCACCGTGGGCAGATCTGGGGGCCATGCAAAGCAAGGCCGGTGTTGTGGAGGAGCAAGGCTTGAGTGAGGTCAGGTCAGCAATGGGACAGGACCACAGGTCAATGGAGCACAGGTCCTGGGCACTGGGGTGAGCCTGACGGCCCACAGTGAAGGCCATTTTCCAGACCTAGTTGAGCATTCCTGATCAAGCACTCCTCCTGCCAGCTGTTCCTGCTGCGTCCTGAATTCTCACATCAGTAGCAAGTGGCCTCAGTGCTGCCGTGTGGCCCCTGAGGGAGCTACCGCCAACAAGTCGGCTGTAGCATCTGGCATCCACGGGGGCCCCAAGGCCCTGCCATCTGTGTGTGCCCACCTGTCAGGCTGCACAGGCCTGGGGCATAGAGAGCCTTGGGAGCAGAGAAGAGGTCTCAGCTGTCACCCTAGCCTGTCTCTCTGTCTGCCCATCCATCTGTCCACACCCCGACTGGTGACAGAACAGTGGGGACGGCACCACAGGCAGGTCCTTCCATCAGAAAAGCACAACAGAAGGAAGAGGTGTCAGAAGGAAGAGGTGTCAGAAGGAAGAAGATGAAATCTGAGATAAGGCCAGGCTGTGGGCAAGCTCAGGCTCAGAGAAATCCAGGCTCCATGAGAACTCAGACCCAGCAGGTCCACGGGGTGTCGGGGCAGATGCTGGGGGCCAGGCATGAGCATGAGAGCGAGCAGAACACCGTCCCCTCCCCCGCTCCGTCCTGCTTGGCCCTTGGCTGTAAACACTGAGAGAACAAGTTCCGTTTCCCGGGAAATATTTATCTCGGGCCGTGTGGGGAGCGTGTGCGTTGGTCTCCTTGTGTCCTTCCTGTAGGTTGGCCCGGGCAAGAGGTGAGGGGCCTTGGCAGCCAGGAGGGACAATCTGTAGGACCATAGGAAAAGCCAGGAAGGAGGGGGCCGTACCCTGAGTTCCCTGACTGGAGCCTGAATCAGAACCGTGCCGGCCTGGGAGGGAGGAACCTGTTTTCTCTAAATTCCACAGACTGACCTCTGCTCTCTCAGCCTGTCTTCATCCTTGTCAGCCCTGATGCTGTCAGGTTCCCGTCTGTCTCTAAGACACTTTGCTCCTGTCTGGTTCTTTAACTCTAAACCTTTTCTTTCTCTTCTTCCCCATTTCCCAGATCTTGGGGCCTTCCTTAGGGGTGGCTTCCTCTGGGACAGCTTTTATAACTCTCTGACCTTCTGACCTTTGTCACCTGCCCTCTTTCTTCCTCTGTCAGGCTTCCAGACTGAGACCTGCTTGTCTAGTCTAAAGTCAATCCGATGATGTTTGTTGTAGCCTGTCAGGAGTCTCACTGGGAAGCACAGGGCTAGGCACTCTATCAATGGTGCTTATGTGGTACCTAGTGGGTATCTCCTGTGCCCATCTCATGGGACCAGCCCAAGACCAGGCACTTGGACAATTTGAGTATGTTAAGGGGAAGCCAGGAAAAGCCCCATGAGACCACACAGAATAAGCAGGAGCCCAAAGTGTTTGCTGACTGGCTACGGGCTGTATGTCGCAGACAGGGCCCAGCCCGACTGGACCCTGACAACAGGAAACCTCTGAAGGAACATGCCTCAGCTGAGGTCTCTGAGCACAACAACAGGAAACAGCGTTGACACGAGGCAGCAGCTCTGTGACTATGCCCAGCAAAGGGGTGGGTGTGGGTGCTGCTTCGGTGACACTGAGACATGGGTGGTGGGACAATGGGTACTCTAAAGGGTGTGGACATTGTATCTGTGACATTTGATACTACTAAGTATATGATCGTGACCATGACATTCTGTGTAGAGAGTGAATGAGTCGCTGAGTTCTGGTTGTGTGACTCTCTGAGATACTAAGTGTGTGAGACCTTGTGTGTGACTCCAAGGATAATGATGGGTACATAACAGGTGTGACGTCATGAGAATCAAATACATAAACGTGAGGAAATGACACTGTGTGGTAATAGGTGTGGTCCTGAGCTTGTCACCGTGAGGCCCAGTGTGTGCCCCAAGGATACAATATGATAAAGCCGAATGTGTGAACGAGGATGTGACAGGAGGTGACATCGAATGTGTGAAAAATGGCTATGATGCATGCAGCCCTCCCTCAGCCTGGCGTTGCACGTGTGATGTGTAACGGTCATGACAAAATGAAATGTGAACCTGCTACGCTGAGTGTGACCGTCTGTGGGAGGAGGCAGGGAAGTAACACAGTACAAGAGGCAGTTGGAAAGATGCCCCTGAGGGCTGTGTGCCTCCCTCCCTCCGGGTGAGTGGAGTGGCCCAGCAGGGAGCTGGGCAGGCTCTGGGAGCCTCCTGAGAGCTGAACAAGCCTTTGAGAGGGCTGTGGGCTGAAATGATTGAGCGCTTTGATGACTTTGAAGGTGAGAGAGAAGGCAGGGACTGTCATCGTATGGGCGTGAGAGGCTAATAAGAAGCCCTGAAGTGGGCTGGCAAAGTGCTTGACCAGTATGGGGATCTACATTTGATCCTTCCACACTGGAAAAAAAAAGGCATGGCAGCCTGCATCTGCAATGTTGTTCCTGGGAAGGCGGAGACAGGAGAAACTGAGGCTTGCTCACCAGACAGCCAGGCTGAATGAGGGCCACGGTCAGTGAGAGACCCTGGTAGAAGAGCTAATGTGGAGAGTGGTTGGTGGAGACACTTGAGGTTTACTCTGAATTCCATGCAGGCTCTGCATGCCTGTGCGAACACTGAGACTCGGGCTATGTAGAGGAGGGATGGGGTTGCTAAACAGAAAGCAGGGTCAAGGAAGAGGAGACATCTTTCTTGTGGAACTTTTTAATTTTTTTTTTTTTTTTTGAGACAGGAACTCACAATGTAGACCAGGCTGGCCTGGAACTCACTATGTAGACCAGGCTGGCCTCAATCTTACATGGATTCTCCAGCTTCTGTCTCTTCTTCCTGAGTGCTGGGATTAAGTGTATTTACCACCATACCAACACCCAAATAAAAATGCTTTAAGCACAATACCATAAAGAAGAATACAGCACGCTGTCTAGTCACCTAGTGGCGACACTGGTCACCACTTAGTCATGTGCAGCTCACGTTTACTCTCATTAACTTTGTAGCTCCTCTTCATTTTTGTTTTCGATTTTCTTAAGTTGAAAAACTTTCATTGTGGTAAAATATGCTCGGGGAGTTTTCTTCCTTAAATACATTCACACTGGGGAAGCAAAGGAAGGCGGATCTCCGAGTCCCAGGCCAGCTTGGTCTGCAGAGCAAGTTCCAGGGCAGTCAGGGCTACCCAGAGAAACCCTTTCTCAACAAACAAACAAACAAACAAACAAAATTGTTTACATTGTTTCTGAACCAAGCTCTTTCCATCTCCCAAACAAAATCTACCTGTGGAAAAGCCTTCTGCCTGCCCCAGCCTCTGCCTGCCCCAGCTTCTGGCAAGCTCCTTCCATTTTCCAGTCTCTAGGAGCCTGATCTAATTGGAGTCATGCAGTGTTTGTCTTTTGGGGACTGGATTTTTGTCGCTGAACATATTGTCCTAGAGATCCATCATGTTGGAACACATGACAAGACTTTCTTCCTCTTATGGCCAACTGATTTCAGTGCACACCTTCTTGCCCACTAATGGCCACTCGTGTCATTTTCACTGTCTAGCTGTTGTGGCTATGGTACCTCTGAGCACGGACATGCAAAGATCCCTTCAATAACCTGCCTCCATGACCTTGGCTATATAGCAATAATCACTCTTGCTGGACCATGAGGTTATGATCCCCATTTGATTTTTATGTTTTTTTTCCTTTTCCTATTCTTTTTTTAGTTTCTTTAAAAAAATGAATTATCTTTTATTTAGTGTGTGTGTGCATGTGTACCTCTGCTTGTGTGTGTGTGTGCACGTATACACCACGGCACACACATGGAGGTCAAAATACAGCTTGCAGGAGTCAGTTCTCTCCTCTGCCATGTGGATGCCAGGAATCAACTCAGGGTTGATGGCAAGCACCAACCTGTTTGCAGGCCTGTTTGTGTTGCTATTTGTCCCCGAATAGCCTTGAATGCGAGATCTTCTTGCCTTGGCCCACGGGGTCCTGGAGTTACAGGTGTGCACTAGCACACTTGGCTGTGTTGCTGGTTTTAGGAATGGCCACATCATGTCTCTCTGCATCTGCATGTTTCTAGTCCTCCCCACAGTGTATAAGGGTGTCTGTTTCTCCACACTTTAGCCAGCCCTCGCTCTATTCGGATTTCTCAGGTAAAAGCCTTCAGAATGGGTGTGACGTGGCCTCTCGTTGTGGTTTTGACATCCTTCCACACAGCCAGCCTCTGTATACCTTGTGTGTGTCAGCCAGCCTCTGTGTATCTCGTGTGTGTCTTCTCTAGGGAAACGTCTACCCAAGTCCTTCGTTAAAGCTTTAGGTTGGATTGTTTGCTTTCTGTGGCTGTTGGGTCACAGGATTTCCTTATGTGGTAAACCTTTATTAGATACAAAATTTGCAAGTATTTTCCTCTCATTCTGTAGGTCATTTTGCTGAAGCATTTTTATTTTATTTCATTTAACTTAGATTCTGTCTTGCCCTCCTCACCCCTTCTACCCCATGTTCCACCTGCTACTTTCAAATCACATTTATTCCTCTATTTATTCCTTTATTTATTGGGGGGGGGGGGCTGAGAGGCCCTGAGGTGGCAATGAAATGAAACGCATTGTGACACAGAGCCAGCATGGTGACACAGAGCCAGCATGGAAGCCTATCCTAGAGCCGTGACAGGGTGCAACACTGGCCTGATGTGATATGTGACACAGAGAATGTGAGACATCCCCAGTGGAGGTGACAGGAATGAATCACTGTGCGACAGTCAAGGTGGGACACTGTGGACACTGGAGCCACCCTGTGTCAACAACTGTGTGGAACCTGCTGTGAGAAGGTCACAGTGATTGTGTCCATGTGTGATATCTTGGGGTGATGTGCGTGGCACACGGCACAACTCTGTGTGAGAGTGAGAGGGACTGAAGATGCTTTGTGAGTGACTGTGTCTGGGGTCAGTCGCAGTCATGCTTGCTGACATTGGAGGGGTGGTATGGACATTGTAGTATGGACAAGAGACATTCTCAACTGGGATAGAAATAGTGTCTGTGAGCAGGTGTGAGGAGCCCTCCCTGCTCCAGATACCCGGGAAGGAATCGCAGGGAAGGCTACCTCACTCTGGTAGAAGGCTTCAGAAGCTGACCATGCCGACCAAAGGCAGTGCTGTAGGTTCTGACTGAAGCTCATCATTTTATTTGTTGAGCCTCAGTTTCTCCCAAGTACCACATAAGGCTGTTGATGGGATTATAGGAAGTAATCTCCCATACCAGGTAAAGGTTCTGCCTCTTGGGCTGCTTCTCCCTCAACCATGGACCTTCCTGGGAGCTGATGGGAGCACCTGTGGGAGCACCTGTGAGAGGTGCGCTCCCACTGGGGCACCTGTGAGAGGTGTGCTCCAACTGGAGCACTTATGACAGACGTGCTCTCGTGCCCTCCCTTTTGTCTTTCCCCGTTCACTTTTTCCTGTCCCTGGCTCAGTGTTGCGGCTTCTATTTGTTCCTGCATTCCTTTCTTCCAGACTCCTGCTGTACTCACCAGCCCATGAGCCTCCAGCACAGGTTCCTGAAGCCTCATTCAATTAAGACCGATGCAATTTGCTCATGGAAGGAAAAAAAAACACCATAATTTGGTTAATCACACCAGTAGGGGATCTGGACCTGCTGGGGAAACCGGGAAGGATAGGAGGCTCATACAAACAGCTGAGGACATAGGTGTCCACTGCTTGTCCCAGGTCCCTCACTACTCCCTCAGGTTCATTTAGGAATCAACAGAGTCCAAAGCTTGGGTCACCCAAAACCTAGCTAGAGGCTATGATACAGGAGTCCGTTCCTGACCCTCCCCCCGCCCACACACACACACACACACTGGTGTCCCTGGTTGAGTTTCTACCTGACTCTGGGCCTGTTTCCTAATACATGAGAGTTGGGCTGAGCTGTCTCAGAGCCCCCAGGCTGGGCTAAATGGGCCCAGTATCTCATCTGCAGTTTGTACTCCTCATGGCTCCTGTAGGGAGTTCTTCTTAGGCCGTGGAGACAGAGGGTTCAATGGTGGGTCAAGGCGGGAGAGTCCTAGAAGTTAGGGAATGGGGGGGGGGTTGTCCTTCAAGCCTCATCTGAAATGTGGCATTCTAATTCGAGTCAAAGTCTCTCTAGTCTCCAGGCTGTCCTGGAGGTGGGATAGGGAGAAAGTGACCTGCAATTTGCTTGTTTTCTCCAAGGTCAATGCATCTTAGCTACACATATTATCTCTTAGCCTCCAGAGGAGCTGAAACTGGAGCCGGGGCCCTCTCTCCTCATGCAGACTTGCCTTTCTCCACTTGCCCTAAGGTGCTCCAGGCACCTACAGTCCATTGAGGCAAACCTTGGTTGATTCTAGATCGGGGGAAGGTATTGTTTGCTGATCAGACCACTGAAGTCAGGGAGGTTGTTGGGTGTTTGTTTGGTTGGTTGTGTGTGGTTGTTTGGTTGTTGTTGTTTTTTAAGATTTGTGTGGAGCAGAGAGGCGGGTCCTGCTCTCATGAAGGCGACGGAGGAGGGGAGCCGTGCATGTGGAGGAGACTCTGACTCTGCAGACGCCAACACTCAGCTATAGACTCATATGCTCATTTAGACACAAGACCAGCCACCAGGCCACTAATGATCTTCCAGACAGCCACACACTCATGAACATAGCAGATTCAGTCAGCCTTAAAGACCATTTTCATACGTGCCTGGACACATATGGCCACGTGGATACAGCGGATACATGGATACATGCACTTTGTTCTTCTACGGTCTTCCACGGAAGCGCAGACCACATACTTTCACACCACAGATGTTTCTCTCATGACCCAAGGGACATATTCCGCTATGGTCATGTGATGGTCCTTAGGGACACACTATTATGGATGGTATGTGTTTAGGTCACCAGTAAAGTAAGAGCTCCCAGCTCCCTAAAGAGGGGGGGGGAAGAAGCCAGTTCTGATGAATGTACCCAGAGTTTCACAACAAGAAAATAGTCTCAAATGCTGTTCAGAGTCTCCTTTGCAAAATAAAACTTGTTTTGCATCACCCAGAGGGTCTAAGGCTCTGGGAGGAGGGCCCCCTGGCTCACAATCACCCAGCCCTGGTGTGTATGGAACTGTGTGAGCATGTGTGTGTGTGTGTGTGTGTGTGTGTGTGCGCGCGCGCGCGCGCGTGTGCACACACACACACACACACACACACACACACACACACACACACACGTATGTCTGGCCCCAGCTCCCAGGCCCTGAGGCCCTGAGGATATGAGGAGGGAGAGAGAGTGGGAGAATTTCTGCAGAATCCGGATGTTTGTTCTCTAGCTTCTGGGTCCTCCAAAGGCAAATAAATAGCTTTGGATGCCAGCCTGCTGCTGGGTGGGGCTGGATGAGTACATGAAGAGCCTGCTTTTGTCCCTGGAGCCCCACCAGCTGGGATCCTGTACATCAATGCACAGTGACGAAGGTCCTGGCCAGTTTCTGCTGCGCCACTCTCTGGGGATTGGTTCTCTCAGCTGAAAAATGGAGGTAGGGAGGAGGTGAGTCCCTTGGAGATTGAGAGAGACAATGACACTCGGGACCTAGAACAAATGAAAATAGGATGGGGGGGGTGCGGCAGAGACTTGGAGGGGACAATGAGAGCACAGAGGCAAGACATGGGGCCCCAGAGCCTACGAGGTCTCCCCGGCGACTCCATGGCTCCCTGGAGGATGTGCTGGGCCCCTGGGGCCTAGCCCCTGCCCTGCTATATGTAAGGAACAGGGAGAGAAGAGATAGAGATGAGAGCCAGGGATCCAGACGGGCCCTGAACCAGGCCAGGGCTGGGCCTGAAAGGTCTCAAAAGAAGAGAGGATGCTGGGTGTAGGAAGGGTGCTGATCTGAGAGGGATAAAGAGGGTCAGGGGTGAAAGTCACCCATTGAGCAAAGGCCTGAGTTTGAGAGAAGGAACTCAAATGTCAGTGTCCTCTGATCTGGATGCCGCTCCAGAGCTGCCATGGGAACATTGCCAACAGCTCCTCCCGGCCTCAGAACCCAGACCCCAAAGAAACAGGGATCAGGGCCACTCCACAGGGGGCTGGGAACTCGTGGGTCACACTTATGTTTTAGCAAAGTACTGCACAGGGTGAGAGAGCCCAGAGAGAAACACAAAGGCAGGGGCATACCTGAGATGAACCCTCTCTAGAAGATTCTTCACACCAGCCCCCCCAGTAAAGAAGGGTTATTTTTAGGAACAATAAAAGTGCTCACACATTCCAGCAGGGGCAGGGAGAGTGAAAAGAAGGGCAGGAGTCAGTGTAAAGGAGGAATCTCTCCTCCCTAGGTTTCCTTAAAGGGTTTCCTTGTATGTTGGGGGTCTTCCCCGGCTGGTCCTGGCCTTGCCAGTCCTGTCTCCTGTTCCCTTCTGACTCTCATCTGTTTTCTTGTTTCTGAATTGGTCTCTGTCCCTGTATGTCTCATACTCCCATTCTCCTGGGATTTGGGGAACAGTTGGGACGAGCCAAGTTGTGAGGATTGAGCCAAATACAGTCAGAGGAGGAAGCAGTGTGAGGCTGTGGAATTGACATACACCAAAGAGACACACCAAGACAAGCAAACACAGAGGTCCCTGGGGAGGGGGAATACTGGGAGGCCTGGAGACAGTCAGGACCAACCACCAGGCAGGTACCCTGGGACACCCAGTTCTCAGCCCGGCACCCCTGGTCAGCCCTTCCTTCCTGCCGTTCTATAAGCCATACATCACCCCGTGTCAAGTCAGTGCCATTTAGCATTTATTATCTATTGTGGCCACAGGAGAGAAGGGGACAATGGAAGAGTGGGAGACAAGAGACTCCACCCAGGCCTAGAGAGAGACATCCAGTCACATTCCAACATTGGAGAGGTGACAAGACTATCCCTTGGCCAAAGCAGGACTTGATAAGCCCAAAGCCACAGGAAAGAGGGCCTCGCCCCATGCCTCTAGAGGAGAACCTGGTTAATTTTTTTTTTTTTTTTGTCTCCTCTGGCCTTCCATACACCCCATACCAAACTGGGCATTCAATGCCATGACACCTGAGTTCTAAAGACTCTGGTCCCACAGGAATTCCCAGGAAGACTAGGGTGGAGACAGGTGTCCCCATGTATATGACTTCCTTGAATAGGAGGTGCTGCTCACCTGCTCTTCCTGGGACCCTAGACTTTTCCCACTGGGAGATGATCCTGAAAAGCAGAAGGTCTCCTGGCTTGCCAAGATGCCTTGAAAAATGCTGTCAAAAGTTCTCAGGGAAAAGCATCCTCTCATTCCATGGGCTGTTTGTCTCAGACGCTCATCATGCCAGATTTGGGATACAGAGACCACTATTGTCTCCCCACCTGGGGCCTCCAGGAACGCCACCTCTCTGCTCAGGAGGTCACAGGCCTCCACCATTTCTAGGCTCTCGTTGGAGACTTGATGCTGAGAGCAGAAGAGCTATGGGACAACCAAAGATGTCCTCTTCCCCCAAAAGCTCTTGGCCTGACCGGGAAGCCAGAGAGGGCAGAGTGGCAAGGCGATGACACACAGCGCCCGCCAGGAAGGAGCATCCATCAGGGATGAGGGTCTGGGTGAGCAGATCATCACTGGCTCTCTCACCCACCCACTCTTGTCTGACCATTTCTTTGGCCATCATTTCCTTTGACATACTTCCCTTCCTGACACTGGTCCAGCTAGTCACCCGACATTCCTTTCTCCTGAGTGGACCATTATGTCTGACTTTCAGAGGCTTCTGGGCTTGCTGGGTCAAGCTCTGGTCCTATCTCCAAGGCCACATGAGAGGTAGGGCCATAGACATTCAGGCTCATAGAACCCGGAGCAGGCCAGCCAGTTCACTGAGACCCTTTCTCGGGGTATTGATTACCATTGAGTCTCTTCTTCCTTGTACACCCCGGGGAACAGTGTACTCAAGCTTCTTTGATGCCTAAACATCTCCCCAGACACAATTCTGAGTCACTGATGCTTACCACAGTTCCCAGTGACTGTCCCACTGTATTCAATTCAACTCTCATGGTCACAGAGGCAGGAAGGTTAGAGACCACAGGAAACCAAGATGACTGGGGAATTGTGAGGAGAAGACTATGGTGACATGCATGGGAGCTGGGCTTTGCTGGTGAGAACCCTGAGGGCTATGGGGACAGAGTGGTCCTACTGTGTGGAGGAGACAACTGAAAGTGGGGAGGGTGAGGAGAAGTCAAAGCCTGACCCAACTCAACATGAGCTTAAATCTTCCAGGCAGGGTCATCACCAACCACCTCCTGATACTGGACTCTTATCTCCCTCCTCTTTCCATTTCCCTAATCCTTCTCTTCTAGACTGGAGAGTAGACTGTCAGTCTGAGAGGACTAACAACCCCTGCCTTCCGGCCTAGCTGCTTCTTTTTCCCCGTTCTCTATCACCACACTTGGCCCTGGATGGCTCTAAAGGGGTCAGAACAGTAGGAGGACCAATTCAGCCTGGTTGGGGAGGAGTGGGAGGTCTGGGGGTGGGGTACTGGCTATGGTAAGGGATGAGAGAAGCCAACAGTTGGCCCAAGGGTCCCCTCAGGGAGTGGAGATTCCCCCGGGGGGCGCCAGGACAGGCGCAGGTGTATTCTACAGTGCACGTGTCTCCAGTGTGGCTCGGAGGCTGGAGACGCGGCCCTGTTGGAGTAACAACTGAAGCCAGAGTCTTCGAAGGGTGGTGGGCTAAGGGTGAAGGCATGGTGGGCAAAAGAAAGGAGGTGGGGGGGAGAGAGAGAAGGAAGACAAGGGGGGGCCCTTCCTGTAGTGCTTGGCTCTTGAGCTGCCGGTAGCTCCTTCCATGTGCCCCTTTGTCACCAACTCAACGATGGCCACAGCTCCTCTCCTTTCACACCCTTATGCCTCCTCTCCTTGGGGACCTTTCTTGTGGAGTCTCTTCATGTGGCTGTTAGCATCCAGCTGTCCCCACGCTACCCTTACTGGAGAAAGGATCTACCTCCCCTACATCCTGGTCTTTACACCCCTGTAACTCTAAAGTGGGGTGAGTGAAAGGCACCTCTCAGGCAAGCTGCAGCAGCAGCATCTAGAAGTTGGGGAGTTGATAATGCAAATTCATCAACCTCTTCCCAGACCAGATGATGCAGAAATTCTGGGGGTGGGGAGAGCACTTTGTATTTCAACAGTCCTCCAGGTGACTCTGTGGTATGCTCTTCCTTGGAAACCACTGAGGGACATCTGCAACCACAGTCAGTACCTGAGAAAGGTACCTTCCCCTCCCCACAGCCAGAGTCACTGAGGGCATTGACATATGAGGTGGTTCACTTGGCATCTGGGTTGCCCAACGTCACCTAGTCTCTTTCCTTTCCTTTTGCTTCTGGCCCAGCTCAGCCTTGCTATTGGGAGGTCGTGGATGCAAGTGTTAGCACACACAAGCAGCTCTTGTAATATTTTCAGGTGACAGGTCTGCTAGAGACAGCTCTTTGGGCAGGTGGCAGGCGTGGGCGGTGGGGAGGGAAAGGAGCCACCTTCTCCTGCTTCCTCTGTTTTCTGCCTTGTGTCTGGGCAGCTGTGAACAGCCAGAGAGGAAAACTGGGGTTCTGGGCTTGGGCTAGGGACTTTCCTATTCTGAGTTTCAAGGAGTCCTCTTAAATAGTTATACTAAGTACCCTAGCTCTGGCTAATGAAGGTATGCGCTGGGCACAGAGATAGATGCACTCCCCATTCTCCAGAAGAGATTAGGAAATGTGTGCATTGCTCTCCAGAACAAGAGGATGGAGACAGAGGGGTGGGGGCAGGTGGCATCTGCTCCAGGCTCCTGGTTTTCCCTACCATGACCACTTTCTGACGCCTCTATTCATGGCTGCACTCAGTGTGTTGGTGTTCTCCCCCCCCCTCACCCCCTCCATGTTCTCAGGATGATTTCTTGGAGATCTGGGGGAGGAGTGGGCAGGAGAGACAGGAGTGATGGGGGTGGAGAATATGCAGGAAAGAGAAGGAGGGTGGGTAGAGAAGCCTTCCCAGAGAGACAGCCAAGATGTGGAGGTGGAAACGACATGGCAAGACAAGAGAGCAGTGTGTGACAGATGGACATCGCCTAGGGTATGATGGGGAGAGGCAGAGAAGCACTTGGAGGGACCAGAAGAGCCTGACCCAGAGGGAGGGATGGAAAGAAGCAGACAGACAGACAGAGGAGCTCCCAGGGATTCTCCCTTTGGAGGAAGATATCAGATTCCAGTCTGTAAGGTCAGCCCCTAAGCTCAGGCCAGGAGGAGACACAGAGCAAGATGGATTGGCAGAAATGGTTCCAGGGTACAGTTTGGTTCTTACTCTGGAGTTCCATGTTATTACTTTCTTGTAGGGAGTCCAGGTGCCAGCAGCAGGGAGAGCAGATGGCAGGTTTGTGAGGAAAGACATGGAGGGTTATAGACGTGGAATAAGACAGCATCTTCTGTCAGTAACCCCTGACTCAAGGCCACCTGTCCCTAAGGATGGCCCCAAAGGAGAGAAGACCAAAGTTTCTGGTTTCATATGATCTTAGGAAGGAGTTAGAAGCAATTCAGTCTGGGCCCTCCACTCTCCCCAGTCGAACACACAAATGCTGATTCAGGCCCAGGCTTCAGAAAACTGGCAACCTCACAGGTTTCAGAGAAACCCTGCTTCTAACAGCATTGTCCCCTTTCATGGTACCTAGAGAGAAAGCCTAGCACACAGGAATGGCGCTGTCTGCGGTGCTGATGGCAGTCTCAGCCCACAGCAGCAGGTAGAGAGCTGCAGGTAAGGGAGCTGCAGAGAGCAAAAGAACTCTGTCCATCCTTCCACCTGCTGTCCATCCAGACTATCACTGACCCTCCACCTATTCTCCCTCCCACCCACCCACCCACCTGCCTCCCGTCCATTTTCCTATCTCTTTACCCATTTGAACACCCACCCACCCATTTCCCTTTTCCCTACCTATCTACCCATCTATCTCCCATCTAACCGCTCTAATCATCCATTTATCCATTAATTTTTCTCATCTGCTCACATACTCTCCATCTTCCCATTTTTTCAGAGTCATCTAGCTACTCATTTTCTACTGACTTGCCTATCTACTCATTCATCCACTCGTCCATCGACTCATCCATCCATCCATCCATCCACTCATGCACCCATCCACCCACCCACCTGTTTTCCTAATCACTCACTCATCTACCTATCCACCCATCCCACGCACCCCTCCATCCACCTACCCACTCACTCTCATCGAATTAGACCATAAAACCACAGAACTAGAGGTGTCGCAGAGTGGAATGACCCTTTTACATTCAGGAGGAAAACAAGGTTCAGAAGAGAAAGGGGTGTGTTCAAGGCCACACCTAGCTTCTGTCGTCAATCTGGGACAGGGCTGGAAATCATTGCTCTTGTCTATACGCCACAGGTTCTCCCCTGGGGTCTGGGAAATTGTCTGGTTGTTATGCTGATATTTACTCTGGTATTTGTTCACAAAAGCAGCAAGGACAGGAAATGTGACTGCCTCCACCCACCGTGAGCAAGGACTCTTGTGTATGTGCACACGTGCTATGTTCCTCCACTCCCCCCCCCTATGTGTGTGTGTGTGTGTGTGTGTGTGTGTGTGTGTGTGTGTATACTCCTAAGTGCTAGTCCTGACTGTACTCATTGGGTGTATGACTGCATTTCTCTGTCTGTGCCTATATGAGCCATCTACATGGAGGTGTGAGCTAAGGTGTACACTTGACAGCCTGTACATGTGGCACATGGTTGGGAGGGGACATGGGGAGACAGACACACAAGTGGGTAGAAATGGCTGTTTGTCCCTCCCTCGTCTTTTGAGAGTCCTGGGGTGCTAGCCCTGTTTGAGGCTGGCTACTGTGCCTCCATTTCAGGAATTGCCCCATTTCCTCTTCACAGCTGCTTCCTCCCCCCAGGCTGCAGCTCTGTCCTGTGTGTGCCCAGGCAGGAGTCAATGGAGCTCCCCTCCCGCAGCTGGTGTAGTGGAGGTTAAGTTACTCTCAGACCCTTGTGGTGGGGTGGGAGGTGGGTGTTCATTTGTGCAAGTGGCATCTCAGTGAGCTGTGCAGCCCCTCTGAGTGCCCCGTCTGAAGTGGCCTGTTCCCCTCAGTCGTCCCCACACCTAATACCTCATTCTTGAGCAGGTCAGACTCCAAGGCAGATGGAGAGATGGCTGCCAAGCCTGGAGCCTCAACTCCACTAGTCTGCATCCTACTTACTCAGCCAAGGATGGAGAACCCCTCCTTGCTGGTGCCCCAACTCTCCCCAAGTTATCATACCTCATTCCCTCCAAACCCGCCCCGGCCCCCGCCGCCATTTTCTTGCCCTTGGCCTAAAAAGCCACAGAAAACTGATCAATCAGAACAAAGGCCAGACAAGTAGCAACCAAATGGAGTAAAGGGCAGCTCAAGGCATCCACCAATCAAAGCAAAGGGCAGGTTGGGGAGCTGGCCAATCAGAACAAAGGACACACTGACTTCTCTAAGCCCTCGGGGTGGGCGATGGGAGTTGGGTGCTGTATATGCTCAGATAAGGTGGGAGATCGGGAGGATTGGGTAGTCTCTGGCCCACCACAGATGGGCCATTGTTTTTCTTTGAGCCTCAGTTTCTTCATCCCTCAAATGGGGAGACAGCTACTGCAGCCTGTGGCTTCAGAAATTTCTCTTGCATGGAAGGCTCGCTGCATTGCAGTGGCTGCCACTCCCGTTTCCCTAGCACACCCATGGCAGACTTCACCAAAGTCAGACCCTCTTTGGGTCCCTCTTGGCGATCCTCCTGCCTCCAGGCAGGAATAGGACTCCATGGACACCAAGACCTGGGGCCTTGTCCTTGAAGCTCCATTCTAGAGAGTGTGGGTCAAGAAAAAAAAATTTTTTTTTGAGATTTTCTTGGTATGGAATCTTCCCTCTGTGGTCTTTAGCCTTAGGCTTGGAAGCACAAAGAAGCCTGGGACAGTGCTGATGTGGGGGTCTCTGGTCTGCTACATGAGGAAGTAGCTGTTGCCATGAGAACCTTGAAGGGTCTGACATCATGCTGGGTGTCTTCAAGGATATGGGGCTCTATGTAAAGGCAACACTACTGCCTGAGGGTTGCAAGCAGGCAAACTTAGGGATTGTGTTGTCTGGAATCAACTGCTTCCAGGGTCCACAGTGGATAGACATCAGCCATGACCAAGATGCGGTACACCCTGACAGGTGGGAGAGACCAAAGCAAGGTCTGGGCAGGGCAGGGAAGGCAATGCCTGCGATTGCCCCTCCCACTGGGAAAACAGCACGTGTGTGTGTGTGTGTGTGTGTGTGTGTGTGTGTGTGTGTGTGTGTGTGTGTGTCTGTAGCGAAGGAGACTTGGCAGTGGCATTTGGAGCTGACACCTGGATAAAACCCCAGGCTTCACGCAGACCCCAGCTCAGGACTGTCCTCCACAGGCTTTCTGTCAGGTTGCATTTGGCCACCACCCCTTCACCTAGTGACCTCACAGCCTTTGCAGTGAGGGTGATCTGGGATGAGGTCCCTAATATTCCATTGGATGATGCCGGCTTCCTGTAAAATCCTTTGGGTCCACTGGCCATTCAGGGACCACAGAGTTCAATTCTCCATTCTGGGGTGTCTGAGGAGTGAAGTTAGTGACAGAGAGGCTTTAGACTGGGCCTCCCTGAGCTACCCAGTCTTAGCCACATGCTGATTTGGCTTTCTAACTCTTACCTTGAAAGGAGCATATCATTTGGATGAATCTCATCTTGTTCGTATTTGGGACACAAGGAATTGAGGAATTGAGGAATTGAGGATGGCTTAATCACATTACAAAAGCGAGGAGTTTGCACACCTCCTGTCTGGGCTAACAACTGCCTATGAATATAACTCTGGTATTGCAGCATTTTAGTCTTTACCAGCATTCTATGCATTCTATGGGGTCTTCCAGCAGCCTCAGCTGAACATCATTTTCATAGGAATGGGGCCCACACAGACCCACAGGGAAGACGTCAGGAAGGACTTCCAAGGGTTGGGGAGAGGGCACAGCTGAGTGGGTGGTGAGTCACCATTCTGCCTTGGCCTTGCTCCCCTGTTCCGTTACCTTTATCTTTGATCCCCTGTGGCTCTGGCCAAGTTAATAGAGCAAGAAGAAGAGACCTTTGTTGTCTCAGTTCCGGCTCTCCAAGGACGAGCTCTATTCCCGGGAGGGGAAGGCTAGGGGGCAGTCAAGGCTGACTTCGCCTTCCCTGCCTGCAGTGGCCTGAGTCTGTGGTGCCTACCTTTTGTGCTCAGCTGACCCCAACCCCCATGCTTGCTGCTTTCCACCCTAACTCGACTGAAATTGGGGTATGGCCACAGTTCCCCCAACATTGAGATGCCAGAGTTATTACTTTCCTAAGGACAGGAAGCCTGTGTTGACTCTTGACTGACTTCACTGTGAGGCCTTCACTATCCCTCTGGCCCATTTCCAAGCCTTAGTCTCCCCATATGCAAGGCAAGGGTACTTGGGCAGTCTTTGGCCTTAATACTGCTGGAGTCTGCTGCTCTAAGTCTCACCCCACAGTCCCCAGGCCCAGGACTCTGCCTGGGCCACGGGGCAGAAAGAACCATTTATACTCTTTCTTCCCTTCCAGGATGCTTTGCTGAGCCTGGGCGCCATTATCGACATTGCTGGACTGCGACAGGCTGCCAGGGATGCTCTCTCAGCCGTGCTCCCCAAAGTGGTAAGCTGTCTTCCCTTCCTGCTCCCCTGTGCTCTCAGACTTTGTCCAGCTCTGAGCTCACTGTGATAGACATATGTATAGCAGGAGAGAATGAGGATAGACATCAAAAACTCCTGGATATCAATCAGATCCTAGAGGCCCTAGAGGACTCAGTCTACATGCGTGAATCTAGTATTGGATTAAAGGAAGAGGCTGGGGGCTGGAAAGATGGCTCAGCAGTTAAGAGCACTGACTGTTCTCCCTTAAGTTATGAGTTCAATTCCCAGCAACCATATGGTGGCTTACAGTCATCTATGTGATTCAATGCCCTCTTCTGTCTGGCATGCAGGTGTACATGCAGACAGAGCACTCCTACATAAAATAAATAAATCTTTTAAAAAAAGACAAGTAGAGGGCTGGAGAGTTAGCAGTCTTTAAGCCTCTCTCTGTCCCATCACAACACTATGAATGGGATGATAGGTCAAGGGGCAAGCAAGGTCACCGGAACCCTGAGTGTCTTGTTCGGGGTGTTGTATACCTCCCTTGCCCTTGGCACTTCTGGCTCCAGTTGCCGTTGCTCATTCTTTAAGCAGGAGGCTGATGAGCCGGCTCGTAGGAGTCAGAGCAGTAGAGCCACAGATGTGCCAGAAAGAGGGATACAGGGAACTTTGAAAAACAGGTTTTATATCAACATAAGAAGCATGGGAGACTTCCTGGAGGAGGAAATGTCTAAACGAAGTCCCCTTGAACATCCTCTCCCTGCTCCACACACCAGCCGAGGCAGCTTTGGCTTTAGGAAACATGACCAACTCAGGATGCAGTCTTCCCACCCCACTAGAGCCTATTGTCCCTGGCTCTGAGTGATGGATGACCCTCCAGAGGCCCAGAGAGGGAGGGTATTTCACCAAGGACACACAGCATGACAGGGACAAATGGGGCTTGGCACGTATGCACCCCTATTCCCCTCTCCTCAGTCCTGTCTTCCCCAAACCTCCTAGAAGTTCAGCGCCCAGGAGGAGGGCTAATGACTGAGCTTTATTGAGCGTGAAATTGGTAGGAAGTGGGTGGTGTGTTGGCGCCCAAAAATAAATCCTTTGGGAGAGGGTTGTGACTGAGACAACATCTGCCCTGGGGTGGAGGAACATCTGGATGGTGAGGGTGGGGGAAGCTGGCAGGTCAGACTATGGACCTGCCCTGCGACTGCAAGTCTTGAGGCGTGTGTGTGTGTGTGTGTGTGTGTGTGTGTGTGTGTGTGTGTGTGTGTTGAAGGGAGGGGTGAGTGACTGGCTTGGTGCCCAGCTAACTACAGCCTAAAATCCAGAGCTGATATGACAGCTAAGGTCCAAGAGGCAGTGAGATGCTACTCAAGAGACCAGTGATGGGCTGGGGAGCCCAGGCCTGGGGGAGCCTCCTCTTGACTGTAGGGAGGACTGGGCCCTGGGAGGTGGGGCTTGGAAGAGGAGGAGGGCTGCAGCACCTGGCTTCCTCATCAGCACCCATTGTGGCAGGCAGCCCCAGTGCAGATGGTGCTGATGTGTACGAAACGAAAAGCAACCCTCCTACCCAGTAAACTCGGCTAAATTTAACCAGGATGGCTGAGTGTGAGGGTGGAAGGCACGGACATGCGGAAGTGAAGGGTGGCTCCTGCCCCCTCCACCCTAAGACTGCCCACCTTTCTGTGTGGGGAGGATGGACTCAGGGACACTGAGTGCCCTGCTAGGTTCTGAACATGTTTGAGCCAAAAAACCCAGCCCAAACCAAAACAAACAAAAAAATCCCAAAAAAGAACCCCCCCCCAGCCCCACCCCCCGGAGCTCCTGATCGGTTAAGGAGGAGGGGGCAGCTCTCTGGAAGTGGCTTTGTTCCTAGATTTTGGCCCAGAGGCTGGGCATAGTGGTTATTTTTTCCCTTTCTTTCTTTCTTTCTTTCTTTCTTTCTTTCTTTCTTTCTTTCTTTCTTTCTTTTTACATTATTTGTTTTTTACATTATTTTTTTCAATTTTTTTCAATTTTTTTTTTTTTTTTTTTTTTTTTTTTTTTTTTTTTTTTTTTTTTTTTTTTTTTTTTTTTTTTTTTTTTTTTTTTTTTTTTTTTTTTTTTTTTTTTTTTTTTTTTTTTTTTTTTTGGTTTTTCAAGACAGAGTTTCTCTGTATAGCCCTGGCTGTCCTGGAACTCACTTTGTAGACCAGGCTGGCCTCGAACTCAGAAATCCGCCTGCCTCTGCCTCCCGAGTGCTGGGATTACAGGCGTGCGCCACCACGCCCGGCTTCAATTTTTTAAATTAGATATTTTCTTAATTTACATTTCAAATGGGCATAGTGGTTCTTGATTATGATCCTAAAGCAGGACTGTCACAAATCCTCAGCCAGCTTTAGCCACACAGTGAGTCTGAGGCCAACCTGAGCAACATGAGAAAGCTTGTCTCAAAAAAAAAAAAACCGAAAACAAAAGAAAACCTCAAACAAAACCCAATTCAAAGACCCCTTTCACAGGGGGTGGGTGGGTGGGGTGGGGGAAAGGGGCTCTGGGCCTTCCCAAAGGCTGCTTCTATCTTCCTTGGTCCTGTAGTCCCTATCTCACGTCAGGACAACTGAACCCAGTTCAGTGTCCCGGGAGGTCACGGCAGGGAAACCCCTGTGAAATATCCAAAGGCCACTAACGCAGCTGGCAGGGTTGTGGCTTCTTGGTCTGCTGAGGATCCCACACTTCCTGAGAAAGAACCTTCAGCAGCTCCCCCTGAAGCCCTCCCTGCCACCTTCAGTAGAGAGGGTTCCCTGGGAGAGTGTGGCCATCCAAAGGTCATGGGGATTGGCCAGGACCTCTAAGAGTCCCCATGTGGAGAAGTAGATCTTTGTCTGTGAGACAACAACGTCTGCCAGGACAAAGCCCTGCGTCTACTCCCAGCTGTTTCTAAGGCCCTCCTCACCCACAGTCCTGTGCCCCTTCACCCCACTGTCTGCTTGGAAATGCTCCTTGCTCTCTGTGCCACTTGGCCTACCTGTGCTGGTCAGTTCCGAGCCTCACCCACACCCCAAGTGCAGGCCAGTCATAGCTAAAAGACTGCCTCTTCTGGGAAGCCCTCCAGAGCCCCACAGAATACAGGCAGAGGGCCCTGGCTATAGTTTCTTGGCTTGGATCACCGGGTTATTGGCAGGAGGGTGCATCCTAAGCCAGTGTCGCCTGCATGCCATACCAAGTATGGTTTGCCAAATGCCTGAGCTGGAGTTCAAGGTTTGGGTGCAGTTGGCCCACACCTTGGATTGAGGTGATCGGTAAGGAAAGTAACCCGCCTGCCCAGAACCCCTTCCCAAACCACCAAGCTCTGGATCCCAGGCCCCATGGCCTTACCATGGACAGACTAGGGCTGGACGGCCTCTCTACAGGGTCTCACAAGTACCTTTGGTTCTAGGAGACTGTCTACACCTACCTGCTAGATGGGGAGTCCAGGCTGGTGTGTGAGGACCCCCCTCATGAATTGCCACAGGAAGGAAAAATTCGGTAAGTCTTTCTCTGCCTGTCCTTTGCCCCCTGGCACTGCCAAGAGGTCTCAAGGTTGAGGCACCTTCCAAGATCATCCAGTCCATCCCCCAACTTCAGTCTCCCTGCCCAGGTGGGTCCCCTGGGAAGTAATATCTCCTCCTATGTTGGGGATGTATAGAGTGGGGTGGGTTCCCTCTTCATAGAGTCTTTTACACAGATTTTTTTTCTTTTAATACAAAGTCTCATGGTGTAGCCCAGGCTAAGTTTGAACTTGCAGTGATCTTCCTGCTTCAGCCTCCCAAGCACTGGAATTATAGATGGGATCCACCATGTCCAGCTCCCATAGAGTTCTGGGTTGTTGTAGCTTCTCAGAGTGGAGTGGAGGGGGTGGGTAGAAGGGGGCTTCTTTCAGCATCTCTCAGTTCCGACCCCAGGAGACCATGAGCATTACCCATGAGGCTTGGGCTTAGGATCCCAGTGTACCTGGACTTCAGGAACACATGGTGACAACTTCCTGTACATAAGATTAGAAGTTTCTGGATTTCTACTACCTAAGTTCAAATCCCACCTCCTCCCTGTGTACCAGCTGTGTAACCTTAGGAAAATCAGGCATCCTCTGTCATGTGATTCCATTTTGCTTTGCTTTTTGGTGACATGGTGATGACAGCAGTGTTTATGGGGATGTCGGGAGGATTCAATGATTGTGTGTGCTCTGCTGTGACGATCGGAACCCAGAGCTCGGCACCCTATGGTCCCTGGTACCTCTGAGCCCAGTGAATTCAGCCGCCTCATTTTCCCAGAAAGGATACATTGAAAAACATGTTCAGGACCACAAGGCAGCTGTGAGACCAAGCTGGGCCCAAGACAGTTCTCAGTGGGGCTGGGAGCTGATAGCCTCTGTCTGGGTGACCCATCCTTGTTATCTAAAGACAATGGGAGCACTGGGTGAGGAGCAGGAGGCATCGTGGGTGCAGAAGCCCATTTCAGAAAGCTGGGCTGTTTCGGTCCAGCCTATAGCTCTTTTGGTAGCGCCAGGGCTGCTACCCTGGCAACTCTTAGTCATAGAAGTCCTGAGAGAAGTCTGTCTGGAGATGCCAGCCTCATGGTCCTAGATACCCTGGGTTCTAGGATGGTGGTCCTACCACCAGCCCAGAGAGCTTCCCCTTGTTCCGCCACAGTTCTGGGAGGTGGGGGAGGGCTGACACCTTCCCTTTGAGATTCTGCTCATGACTTCTCATGACTTCTCCTTAGAGGACTGCAGTGAGCAGAGCCACAGTCCCCTGTAGCCTGGGTCCTATCTAGGGGTTTTTGCTTTGACATGATGACATTAGTTCTTCCATCATCATTTGGAGGCACCACCACCTCCTGCTTTTTAGCAGTACTGGCAATAGAACCCAGGGCCTCATGCATGCTGGGCTCTACTTAGCTACATCCTCCAATACCCATGCTTATACGTTTATTTTGTGACAGGGTCTCACTACCGTTGTCCAGGTTAGCCTGGAATTCGCTCTGTGGCCCAAGCTAGCCTTACACTTTTTCTTCTCCTGCCTCAGCCTCTTGAGTAGCTATACCACCACTAGGCTAGATCTTTTGAATCTTAAAGATTAAAAAAAAAAGCTGGGCCGGGAGGTGGTGGCACGTGCCCTTTAATCCCAGCACCTGGGAGACAGAAGCAGGCAAATTTCTGTGAGTTTAAGGCCTGGCTCTAGAACAGCCAAGACTACACAGAGAAACAATGTCTCAAAAACCAACCAAACCAAACCAAACCAAACCTAAACAGCTGTAATGTGTGTTGCTTCCCTCCTACCCAGAGTTCTTTGTTATTAGCTTGCCTCCTCCAGGAAGTCTCCCAGCAGTCAGGAAAGCATCCCTGGGGGTTGGGAAGAATGTACTGAATGGCAGGCTCTCAGGACAGGTTGGAGCCTCCTGTGGAGCTCGCTCTCTCTCTCTCTCTCTCTCTCTCTCTCTCTCTCTCTCTCTCTCTGGTGCTCCAGGCCCAGCTCCCTTGGGGAGTTGGTGGTATCTGCAGTGCACAGCTTGGAAGGGCTCTGACACTCTGCATTAGCGGCCGGTTCAGCATCCTCGCCATATCCAGTAAAACCTTTGGAAAAGACAATTAAAAGTAAATGTTCAAATGCTATTAGCCCAGAACTACATGGAGATAGGAGGCTAGCGCCTACTGGGACAGAAAAAAAACCAGGGATTCCAGAAGGCAGAAAGAGCAAGGGCAGGGGATTTGGCATCTCGGAGCACAGAATTTAGAGAGCAATCAGGCCAGTAAGAACTAGGGGTAGGGTCTCAGGCTGGCACCCTCTTCTCTAATCTATTCTGCCTGCCCATACCTGTGTCTGAGTGAGCTCAGGTCTATCACTAGGTCGAATGGGCCCAAGGGTGTTATGGGCCCTATTCTCGAGTTTTCCCTGCAGCATGAAGTGTGAGACCCAGGCATGTGGTAGGCTGATAGGCCTGGATTCTGGCCTAGCAGCCTGCCTGCCTGCCTACTCCTCAGCCCAAATGAAGACTAACCTTGGTTGACCTTGAGGGAATGAATTTCCTTTTGACCTCAGTCTCTTTTTTTCTGTGAAATGGGTGGGACTGGGGACAGGCTTCACTCAAGTGTGACCATCAAGACATAGTGGAGGCGCCTGCCTGTGTGCAACTACCTGGGTAGCGGCGGGGGAGGGGTGATCCGGCAGGAAGCTGAGCTTTTTGGTGGCTGCTGGCAGCTCGCTGGCTGGCAGAGAGCAGCAGGTGTGGCTGGAGGCTGGATCGTAAAGGCTGATAAGGCTGAGGTGGTGGACAGAAAATGATCGAAGGTGGTGTTAGGGAGAGGCAGGGTGGAGCCTTTCCGACTCTGCCCACTCCGAGGGCGCTCACGGCATGCCCGGTTAAGGAGCAAAAGTGTAGTTCGTCTTTGTGTCTCCCTAGGCTTGCTTGTTATCTTTGCTCCCCAGATTAATTCTTCCCTGCTCATCTTCTGCGGGTCAGCAGCACCCATTTCATGAGACATACACAAGGGGTTCCCTGCTGATGAGAAAGAGCCAAGCTTCACAAAGGGGGCTGGTCACCATGTCATCCCTGGGGAGATTCTGTCTACAGAAGAGTTTGGGACTGGCAAGCAGGATGCTTGGGCTTCAGGGTGTTGTTGCCATGATGACAACCCTATTGCTTTCTCTCGGGACTCTATTTTCCCCTCTGTAGAATGATGAGGTTGATCCAGCCCTGAATTTTACTGGCTTTGACAGGAATTCTGGCCCGGAAAGGAGAAAACCCCTTGAGGCTCTCCATCCAATCTCCTAGCCTGTCTGAGACCCCAACCAGGCATCCCCAAACCTCAGATTCCCCGCTGCCAAGTGTGGGAGCCTTAGGCCTTCCAGCTGCCACTTCGGCATAGCCTTGGCTACCATTGCAGGGCACTTCCTCAAGGCAAACCTGGTATTTTCTCATGGCAGAATCCGATTGTCCATCTGGTTTGTCTTGGAGAGCACAGTGACTGTCCGTTCCCATTTCTGGAGTCTCATTCTGGCGGAGGAGAGCCAGGTGCTGGCCTAGATCATTATTTGTCTTCAAGAGAGAGATGAAAGGTCATAGAAAGTAGTGCAAGACTCAGGGAGGGATGGAGGGCTAGTGAAGAGATGGGGGGGGTTCAGTGAGGTGATGGGGTTCAGTAAGATGATGGGGCTCAGTAAGGGGGGTTCAGTTAGGGAGGTTCAGTGAAATGATGGGGTTTAGTGAGATGATGGGGTTTGGTTGGGGGAAGATGATGGGGTTCAGCTAGGGGGTCCAGTGAGATGATGGGATTTAGTAATGGGGTTCAGTAGGATGATGGGGGTTCAGTTAGGGGTTTCAGTGAGACGATAGGGCTCAGTAAGGGGGTTCTGTGAGATGATGGGGTTCAGTTAGGGATGTTCAGTGAGGTGATAGGGTTTAATTAGGAGATGGAGTTCAGTGATGGGATTGGGTCCAGTGAGTGGGATTTAGTGAGGGATTGGGGTTCAGTGAGGGGTGGCATTCATTGAGGGGGTTCAGTGAGGTAGTTCAGTGAGGGGATGAATTTCAGTGAGATAGTCAAGGGGATAGTCAATCATGGCAGAGAAGCCATCACAGCAGGAACAGGTGGCAGCGGGCCACACTGTATCCACTGTCTGTAAGCAGAGAAGAGCGAATACTTGCATCCAGCTAGCATTCTTCTTAATTCAGCATGAGATCCCAGCCCACGGAATGTGCTGCCCACATTTAGAATGAGTCTTCCTATATTAATTAACCTAATCTAGAACATGCCTCACATGCATGCCCAGAGATTTGTCTTCAAGGTGATTCCAGACCCTGACAAGCTGACAATCAATATATACCACCACAGAGGCTGAGTGAGGGGGTGGGGATCGGTGAGGGGTGGAGAACAAGTGGGGCTTCGTGGTGTGGGCTGGGGTAACAGAGACTCAGTGAGGACCACAGCAAGGGGCAGAAGCCAGTGGGGAGGAACGGTAGTAAGGAAGAGGGGTCACGGAGTTGAGTGGGTCAGGGAGAAGTTGGGATTGGTAGGGAAGGGGTGAGAGTGAACTCACTATGAGGCTGGGGGAGGGATTTGGTTAGGGCAGGGGCTTAGCGGGACTTGAAAAAGGATGGTATTCAGTGAGGGAGCAGGTATGGGCAGGTCTCAGTAAAGGAGACCAGAGAAGGATGCAGAAGCTCCGGGAGGTGGAACGGGCCTGGACACGTGGCCCTTTCTAGGCTATTGACCTTGGCCACACACAGCTTCCCCCTCTATTCTCTCTCCATTAAACAAATAGTTGTTAAAGGAACGGAGCTGTCATAAACTCCACACCCGTTCCTCTCTGTGCTCTGAGCCCATCTGTCTTTTCCTTCAGTGGGGCAGGCCATGACCACCTTGGCACCAAGACTGGGCATACAGTCTGGGCAGCAGGGCTGGGGAGGGGATTGAGTCCTTTGCCCCCATCCTCAGCATCAGCCTGGAAGATAGCAGGGAGGAGGTGGGAAGAGCTCTGGGGTCTAGCCATAGTCAAGCCTTTCCCAAAGTAGTGGGGTGCCCCATCTCAGCTGCCTTATTTATAGTCTGTGGTCATTTGTGGATCATTCAGGTAGTGCACATTCTGGGAAGGATATGACCAAAAAAGTAGGCGTCATGGGAGCGTGGGTAGCATGCCCTTGTCTGAGACTATGTTCTGTGATGGGACCAGGGAGGACAGAACACAGAGCAAGGTGCCAAAACTTCCTTAGAGTTGGGGATTTGGGGAAGCCCTGGTGCTCGCTGAGGACCTGGTTCTAGTCAAGGCTGCACAAAACTGTCTCAGACCCTGGTCCCAAGACCGCTGGGACTAGATTTCCAGTGTCAGATACTCATTCTCTAGTGAGAATCATACCCACACCTCAAGGGATCTGAAACAGAATTCAACCATGTCTTTTCCTGCTCAAATTCCTGTCAGGGTTTCCTCTGTCTCAGAATCAAACCCATCTCCCCATGGCCCTGGGCTTTCTATGGCTTTGTCTTGCACCGTCCAGCCATGCCTGCCTTCCTGTGGCTGCACTTTCCAGCAGGCATATGCTACTTTCCCCTTTGAGCCTTCATATGCTCAGTTCCCTCTGCCTGCTCATCTAGTCCGTCTGTCTGTCTGACCTCTGTGTGTCCATCAAGCATCTCTTTTTCTGACCCCACTTCCACCCCAATGAGGATGGACTGGGCATGATTTTCATCCTTTTGTCTGGGCTCTGGTACCTAACTCTATTGTGGATCTGTGTGTCTGTCCCTACATGATGCTAGGATCCCTGAGTCAGGTATGAGTCTCACCCCTCATGTCAGCTCTCTCTGATAAAGCTGAACCCAAAGGGCCATATAGGAGAGAGCAGTGTATATCGCCAAGGCCTCTTGTCTAGGAAGTAGATTCTTCTTCTGTTAGGGAGGGCAGTTAGAAACCCAGATGAGTGACCAGTGGTTGGGGTAGAGAATCACCACTGAGGCTGGGCAGTGGCTTGAGAGTAGAGAGCAGGGTGCAGCTGTGAGTGACACATAGGAAACAACCCATCAATTACTGAAGGGAGCTAAGGAGAGAGAGGCAGCTAGGACAGTCTACAGATGAGTCACAGAAATTTTGACAGGGAAAGAGCTAGAGGAGATACGTCCAGGCTGAAATATCCTTACTGCACTTCAGGGACATCCAGGGAGTCCCTGGTACCTCCAGGTGGCCTTGGAGTTTCTGGAATCTGGAGCTGTGAACCAGATCCAGAGACTTATGAGGCCGTGTGCACAGGATCCTGGGGGCAGGTGCAGCTGGGTCTGGGGGTAGGAAGTGGGATAGTATGGATTTCAGAGTTTACTGACCATCAGCATAGGGACCATCATCCCACTGTAGATTCTGGCATGTTGAGGTCAACTAGCATGGTGGGGTTTGAGACTCAAAACCCCCCAGCCTTCATCAGTTTGGTCAAGAGAAAAGCTGCCATCCTGATTTCAAGCAGTTTGAACAGCCCAGGCTCTGGATGTGAAGGGCGACAGATGAGAGACAGTCCTGGTTCTCGTAGATTCTGAATTGGTCTGAAGGGCATGGAAAGAATGCCTTCTGTGTGGTTTACAGTGCTGTGTGACCTTAAAAGAGATGCTCAATCTCTTTGGTCCTTTTTTTTTTTCTCCAGCAGCTGTGACCTCCTGACTTGGTGACTTGCAGGCCACCCCTCCTTCTTCCTCATCTAATCTGTGCTGTATTCCTCCAGTGACCCCGATTGCACGCTCCAGAGTCCCAGCTTGTCTTCTATCCAGGCCAGGCAGTTCTTATAAACACAATACGTGGAAGTTGCGTGAGAGATGAGGAACCCAGGGAGATTAATCATCAGGGAGTGACATTTGGTGAAAAATCAGGTGCTTAATTAGGCAGGAAGAGCCAGAGGCCTGGGGGAAGGTGGTGTTTGTGGAGGGCAGAGAGAAATCTTCTTCACGTAACCAGCTTCCGTAGCCTCAGTTTCTAGTCTCCACGTGAGCCCGTGCACTGCTTGAGACTCACACACCACATGCCTCTGGCTTTATCCAAGCAAAGTGATTAAACCTAAATCTGGCACAAGCTGCCCGGGTTTGAAGCTTCACTCTACCTCTTATTAGCTGTGTGACCACAGATAGGTCACTTAACCTGTCTGTACTTTAGCTTCTGCTTCAAAATGAAGATGGCAATAATTTTTAATCCCTAGCGATGTTAAGGATTCTGAGTCAATATGGGATGTTACTCTTCATTGGCAAGTTGTTTGGAGTTGGAATCACCTAGGAAACGCTGGTAGATGTCTCTGTGCAGGTGTTTCCAGAGAGCTTTAGCAGGGAGAGAAAGTCTATTCTGAATGTGTGTTCTGGGGCCCAGCATCCGACTTTCTCTGCTCCCTAACTACTGATGCATTGTGACCAGTTACCTCATATTCCTCCTGTAACAAATAGAGCTGCTTTCTCTCACCTGCCCCAGCCATGACAGCTACACCACTACACTGTGTGCCCAGACAAACCCTTCCTTCTTTAAGTTGTTTTGTATGTATATTTTGTCAGAGAAAGGAAAAAGGTTAATATAGAAATTGGTACCAGAAGTGGGATCATTGCTGTAATATACCTGACTATTTGGTTTGTAGGTCTTTAGAACTAAGTGCCCTGTGGGGAGGATTGGGATATTTTGGGGGCTGGAGGTTAGAAAAGCTTTAGAGTGCCACAGAGGGAGCTTAACAGGCCATTCTTGTATACCCGAGGAAGACCAGAATTCCAGTATAAATGTTATCAGTACGATTCTGTCTCACAAGATTTCAACTAGGAATGAGGAATCTATTGGGAATGGAACAAGAAGGTATTTGTTTTATATACTGCAAATAATCTGAAAACATCCAGGTTGTGTCATAGTCATTGCTCATCGCATTTATAGAGATGTATAATGAAAAATCAAAGCAGAAATGTGCAGTTTATCAAGAGAAGGAATGTGAATGCAGTTGAAGTTGTAGACATAGTGGATGTCGACAGGTGTCTACACATTTAAGAGATTTGCACCACTAAACAGAAACATTGTGCTTTGCACTGAGCCAATAGGAAATGTGGTCTGAAGGCTGAGCCATATCTATTGAAAGCTCTAGCTATTAAAAATGCGGATTGATCTGAAGGAAAAGTGATTGAACTGAGACTGCTACTGGGGCTTCTCAGCTCAAAACAACTGACTAAGGAAGCATCTTTTTCTAGCAGAGTCACCACAGTGCACAGAGGTTAGTTACCACAGCTGTGGTAGCAACGGGCCAGACTAGGTCATCAGCTAATATCAGAATTTCAAAGTGGCATCCCTATTGAATCTGTTTGGCACATGTAAAATATAAGAGTCATAGGACTATGTAGGCTTGAGCCAATGTTTCAGAAAGCCTCTGGGTTCAGGAAATGCTTTTCAGGGTCAGATTTCCCTGCAAGGAGGTCCTGGGAGGCCACTGCATGAGGTTCCAAAGTGAAGCCCACATTTTAAGGAGACCTCAGGATGTTGAAGATGTGAGGATTATCTACCAAGAAAAGCACCAGGCATGAAGTTGAGCCAGTGAAAGAAAGAGGATATGCTTGCTACAGGTGGCTCAGCTGGAGGCGTGGGCACCCAGATAGTACCACCGAGAGCCAC